>AWUE01019098.1:0-71560 GCA_001974825.2 Corchorus olitorius
AAAGGTCAAAAACACAATTCGTTTCACGTTGATATATCCACCTACTGTGTTTTACTATTAAAATCCTCCACAATTGCTGTCACATCCCTTTGGGAGTTAATTTGGCATATATATGTCCCTTCCATGGCCCTTTCACTCTACTCTATCCTTACATGGGTAGTCAAGCCCCTCGAGTTGGCCATATCGGAGACGCCGTAGCCGGTGATCACCATGGCGGAGCTGGTGTAGGCGCCGGTGGAGTTTGGGGAGGCAGCTTTCCAGCTCTTTCTATATGGTTGGACGTCGTCCTATTGATCCAGTTCCGGTACATATCCGGCCCGGTGCAAGTTGAATTCTTTAATTCTCCGCCGCCGGTGATATTCTACTTGTTGATTGGTTATCTCCCCGCCGGACGCCCTGGAACTGGAGTGTTCTTCGTTCAGGCTGATTTTCCAGAAGAAGAAGAAGAAGTGGTAGTGGATGATGTGATTGGAGCAGAGTTAATCGGTCATCATCTTTTGCATACCATTAATCATCTTTACTGGTAATTAATGCATGCATGGTTAATGCATGCATGCACATCATATATGTACCAAAAAAAAAACACTATATAATAATACTATATATTATATAGTATTTATCTACTGGAAATAATGACCGAGTCATTCGAATTATATTATCAAACACAGCTGGAAAAAACATGATCACTTTCGTTTATTAAAGTTGCCGTAGGTTGCCCTCTTTTACCTACGTACACTTTTAGTTTCACTTTTTTGGAAAATTCATGGTTTTTTTCACAAGCTTCCAAAGATAAATTTGGAATAGATATACTAGCATGAATGTTGTTGCTTGAAAATGCTGCATTCCTTTCGAATGAAGTTAATTAATAACAAAACATTAATTTCAAGCTGACTATCGATTTGATTGGACAAATTAATTAAGATCGAATTGATTATGACTTCGGGTACTGAAAATTCAATTAGTAACGATATTTGATTGGACTCTACTTGGTGAAAACAAGAAGACATATTAATAGACACAAAAATGCTTGAGTGAAGTGGAGTGGTTGAGTGAGAAATTTTGACACATCCACATAAAACCCGAAATGGTTAATTATCACACTATAGCTAGTAGTAAGTTAGTATAAGTAATTTTCTCACCTAACATAAATGCTTCAAAAGTAGATATAGTTGTATGAACATGAACATAACATATAAGGCATTTTTTTTTTGAAAAATGGCACAACCAAAACAATTAGCTAAAAGTAAAACCACGAGGGAAAGAGACACCCCTAGTATATGCATCTAACAAGTTCCTCATAGCATCAGGAGGAGTAGGCAACATTTCGAAGCCCATCATCCATCTCGCAAGCAGCATTTGCTAGCCAATCCGCACAAAAATTACCTTTCCTATAAGTGTGTTGCAAAGTACAGCTCCAATCTCTACTTAAAAGACATCTAATATCAGTAATAAGGCAGCCAAGAGGATGTACACCCACGTTACCTCGCTGAATAAGATCAATCACTACAAGTGCATCTGATTCACAAATAAATTTCCAATAACCACAATCTCATGCAAGTTGCAAGCCACTTCTTATAGCTTGTAGTTCTGCTTCCATATTTGAACATAAAAGGCATTGACATACTAGGCTGAGCAGCATTCGGAAAATTAACGCCGAGCGGCCTCAAGTCACATGCATGCGCGCATAGCCCATACCAAGATCCCAAAGTATTGAATCTAAAATTTTGACAAAAGGTTTATTTATGCATTCTGATCTTGTGTGTAATTTGTTACATGCAGGTGAGGTGACCCCATGGTTAGTTTATACAAAAAAATTTAGTATATTTACAAGTTAACATAGTTCGAGTTAGAGTGGTTCATCTTTGAACTAAAGTACTTCCAACAAGTAGTGAATTATTTTCACCATAGAGTAAGATAGTTCAATTGAAGTAAGATATATATATACATTAATTTAGCAAATTATGAATTAGTAACTATTTATTGAAATTTCGAAAGGCAAATGGACTAAAAATCACTAATTCTATTCATAACTCTCTTGGATCAACTAAAAGAATTTCAATGCCTTTTAATAACAAAGCTTTGAATTTTTTTTTTTGGTCGAAAAAAAAGGGTTTCTTGGTGGGCGTGCCAAGAGTGGATCATAACACACGATGGAAACAAATAAGAGTCTATATGAGAAAAACCTTGTGTTTACTCAGACTCGAACCCATGATCATACTTGCAGCAAACCTTACACTCGGCTTCCTGCCACTAAACCAACCCACGGGGGCACAAAGCTTTGAATTTGAGTATGTATGTATTAGAAGATTCCACCACATGCAACTTAATTGACTCAATTCAAAGCTAAATGAAATTACAGAAATACCCTTCTTCATTTATCTTATTTTCTTTTTTCCGCTTTTCCTCTCTTCTATTTCCTCTCCATCTTTCTTCCCCGATTGTTCTTGCTCGACATCAATCAAAATACAGTAAATTTCTTAAACCCAGAACAGAGGAACTCAAGAGAATTGGAAAAGGAAGTTGACGAAAAGAAGCCATGTCGAAATTTAGAGATCGAACTGAAGATTTCAAAGATGCTGTACGGCACGCAGCAATTTCATCAGGTTACAACGAGGTAAATTTTTTTTTTCAATTGCTTTTTTATTTATTAAATTTCCAATCTTCTGAATATTTACTCCAATTTTTTGTTATAATTTTAACTTGATTCTAATTTTTGTTGAAATCTGTTTGCTTTTTTGTGTTGATTTGACAGTCTAAATTGGCAGCAATTATGGCGTCTTTCATAATCCATAAACCCAGGCAAATGACGCCCTTCACTAAATCGGCTCTCAAAACGGTAATTGAAAAAGTTTCCAACTTTTTTTTTTCTAATTTCTTTAAAAGGAGACTTTTTTAATCATTTTTTATTCTTTCTTTGGTTGTTTTGATTAGCTAGAGAGTATTGAAGCTTTGAATCAGTTCATGTTGAAGCACCGGAAAGACTACGTGGATCTTCACCGGACAACAGAGCAAGAAAGGGACAGCATTGAACATGAAGTATGTTAACTATATGTTTTAATTTCAGAGAAAAAAAATGTGAATTATTCTTTAGTTTGATTGGTAAAATTGCAGACATTTGCCTTTTTGGTGTTTTTTCTGATGGAATAAACTGACTAAAGATAATTAAATGTGGAATTGAACATCAAGCAGATTCAAAGTTTCTAACTTTGACAGAATTAAGTAAACTATAATAATGCATTTGATGTGGTAAAATTGTTTGTTTGGAGATGAATTTAAGGGGTTAAGAATTTGTAGTTGTGATCTAGAATGAACTTTGATGATAAAGGACATACGCATTTTGGGTTTTTTGTGCTTTCATAGAGATCTTAGGTTGCTTTCAGTTTCCAAGAAAAGGGTTTACTTTACAATTGATTGAAGGTGTGTTCTTGTGGGGATTAGTTTGTTGGATCCTATTGTACTAAAGTGAAATTGGGTGCAGGTTACTGCTTTTATCAAAGCATGCAAAGATCAAATTGATATTCTCAAAAATAGCATAAACAATGAAGAGGCAAGCTCCAAGGGCTGGCTTGGAATCAAGGATTCATCAAATGCGGATACCATAGCACACAAGCATGGAGTGGTTAGTCGAATTCCTGTATATGTTTATTGAAATGATTCATTGTTTGAATGTTTTTTGCTAGATTTTTCTATCCTGTTTTGATTGATTTGCACTGTTAATCTTGATTGCATCCAGTGGTAAATAGTTACTATAATTCTTACTCGTTTTGGTAGTATTTATGTTTAATCATCTTCAATGTGGTCATTGAGTAAATTTTTTATGTCAGTTGTCTGGAGCTAAATGATTCTATCAAGATGCAAGAGTCTCTCTATCTTCATCCTTTTCATTATTTTGTTATAACACTGATGATAGCTTCAGTTTCCTTTGTAGTAATACTTTATCTTCTTTTCCTCTCTTCAGTTAATAACTTTTTAACCTGCATGGTAGTGATTTTTCCTCTCTTGAAGAAAGAATTATGGTGTTGTTTACATTGATGGACCAACATATTTTCTGCTTTTTCAACATTCAGGTACTAATTTTAAGTGAGAAACTTCATTCAGTCACAGCACAGTTTGATAAGCTGAGAGCCATTCGCTTCCAAGATGCTATCAATAAAGCAACACCAAGAAGAAAACTTAAGCGGGCTGTTGATTCCAATTCTCAAGATACCTCTAAACCACTCAATTTGGAGCTACAAGAGACCAATGAGCTTCATTCTGAACCTCTTAGAGTCCAACAGGAATTACTGGATGATGAAACCCGGGCCCTTCAGGTAATCTAAATATTTGGCGTCATATTATTATATATCAAGCCTTAAGTGATCTAATTCATGTTCTGACATACTACAATGTTAAAGATGCTTGCTGATGTGCTTGTTATATAGGTTGAATTGACTAGTCTTCTAGATGCCGTTCAAGAAACTGAAACTAAGATGGTAGAGATGTCTGCCTTGAACCACCTCATGTCTACACATGTTCTGCAGCAAGCTCAGCAGATTGAGCATCTCTATGAGCAGGTGCATAAATATTCCCAACATGTTCACTTTTTTTTTTTAATCTCTACCTACATATTCAGGCTATGCCTATGCATGACTATTAACCTTGTATATCTCCATTTTGTAATTAACTCGTCCAAACTTATTGAACTGGTACCATCAAGCTTATGTATGAGCCAAATTTTCTATTCCAGATGATAGTTGTAATTCATAATGTTATTTCCTTCGCAAACTGAGGAAGTGGATCATTCATTTCAGTAATTGAAATCATTAAGGCGTGAGATCGCCTTTCATTTTTTCATTTTTTATCGCCTAAGCATTGGGTTTCCAGCTTTTATCCTCTGTTCGGATCTTAGTAACCCAGACATTTTTCCATCTCATATGCAGGCAGTTGAAGCCACAAAAAATGTAGAGCTCGGTAACAAAGAACTTAGTCAAGCTATCCAACGAAACAGCAGCAGCAGGACCTTTCTTTTGCTTTTCCTATTTGTACTTACCTTTTCAATCTTGTTTCTTGACTGGTATAACTAAAAATATAGTTAGTAGTTCTTACCATTTTAGTTTACTGATCTGATTTTGTTTCTTCAAAAGAGAAAAGATTCTTTACTTGTAGATTTGATGTTGTGAAAAGAACTACTACAAAGTATCTACCATTATTACATTAATTAAAGCAAAGTTATGAGAGTTTTTCCGCCTTTCCTTTTTGAAGCAAAAGGTTGAAATTTTCGTGTTCTGCGGAATATAGTATGAATGTATTATGGTATTGCTCACTCTGTACATGTAAAGTAACATTGTATAGCTATGTTTTTTTTTTCTTCTTTTTTTTTCTTTTTACATTTTTTTTTCTGATCTAATCTCTAAAAGCTAAGGCCTTCCCATTGCTTCAATTAGCTCAAGCATGAGATGTTAAAAATTCTCATCTCAGCTTGAGTTCGGCAGATAAGTAAGATTTCACTATGTACAATATGCATCTGCTGATGATATAGCTTAAGCAATGGGTCAGCTTAATCCTATGTTTCTAATTCTAACACTTTTTTTTTTTTTTTTGGTTTAGGATTTACTTTTGGCAAATACAACCTGGATATGGATTTGCATAGAAGCTCTCCTCTGTTTTCATGGAGTTTCCAGGCTTTCTTAAAACCGGCCCTCCCGTTCTGTTAGAATGCAAAACCTGAATCTTCGATGAAAATTCGCCCCACGTTAACATTCCCCTGTCCAACTGATCAATCAATTTAACAAAATTCACCCTGCAACAATGTCAAAAAAACAACAATGTCATAAAAATGATTCGATCAAAGATGATTCATCGAAAGGAATTATCGTTACTACATACTTGTCAGGGTTGATAGTTTTCCGGAAACCTTGATACTTCCTATGACCCTGTACCGCCTTTGCCATGTTCCCATCATAGGTATAAACAAAAACATCACTCTCCAATGCTACAATATAGTCCAATGCAGCAAGTTGATTCTGCCGGTTCAAAAAAGGCCTCAATTCCTCTTTTGTTGCTAAATCTGAATGAGTTACTACAACTGGATACTTCTCTTTAAGTGCTGCAAGTCCATTATGACCATAAATTTTCCCTGCAACTATATAGATTTTGGTATCCAAAGGGTACCCCAATGCCTCAAGGAACACAGCTACTTCTCTTGGGGTCATAGGACACAACCCGCGACGCCTTTTTGCTTTGCCATCAATTCGTTTTTCCTTCCAATGATGAACACTATATCTCAAATGCTTTAGCTCCTCAGCTTCAGCTTCAGTAAGATTGTGACTGCAGCCTGTAAAAGCAAGCATGTCCTTTTCATATCTGCACATAATTTCTAGTTAGGCCAAATTTTACAAAGATAAACAAAAAGCTGTAATCTCAATTTAGAGCCCGAACTTTCATAATAAGCTCAAATAAGCGCCCCCAGAAACACAATTTCAACAAATTAGAAGACATACTAAGTAAATTTTTACAAATTAGGTTCTCCTTAGATGAAAACCAATGCTTGTCATGCATACACATCAATTTTGATAGAAAAATGGTGTTATTATATTATTAATTAAAAATCAAAACATATTAATCCAAATAAATTCAATAAACGTAGCATGATATAAAATTTTTCCGTGCTTTTTAATTTATATACATCTCAGTTCTCACACAGTATGTCATAATTTACTAAATATGTACTCTAATTTGTTGAAATTGTGCTTTGCGGTCCTTATTTGAGCTTATTTGAAAAGTCGAAACCCTTATTTGAGCCTTAAAAGTCTAAACAAAAATGTTACTAATACTACATAACATAAGTTAGGTACTTAGGTTTACCTTAAATGAAGAGCAATATAAGGCTTGTTATCACTCCTAAGCCGGTAAATGAATTTCTCAGCAAGGTATTCTATGCCATCTGTGAACTTGAGTGCCTCATACATAGCGCGACAACGAAGCCTTTGGATTGAATTGGAAATGCCATTGTTAGCTAACCGGGCATCGCTGTGGGTGAAATTGATCACCTTGTGGTTTTTTAGCAAGGAAGACATCTGATCTCTGTAATAAGCAGGCTGTATATGTAAAAGTAGTTCAATATCAGAAACATAAACATGTTTTTTTTCTTCTTCTTTTTCTGACATTGTTTTACAATGTTTTTGAACTGTAAATTTCTTACCTTAGAGTATGAAACCGGAGCGCGTTGATGAGGCCTAATTGATGCAAATGCTGGTGGAAGATGATCAACAACCCAGATATCATCTTTTAGGTATTCTCTGAAGTGTTTCCAGTTGAATATATCTTTAAAATCACTGCAGGAAATTGCTTGAATCAGATTCATTTCCTTCATAAACTTTTTGCTATTTGACCAAAATTGTTCTAATAATTTACCTTGGATCAGTCCAAAAGGATTGGTGATCTAAAGAAGGAAGAACCAAAGTGGCATTCATCATTTTGGCTATGGCTACCATATCACTTATCTGCAGATATATATAATTGATATTAATCAGTCATTAAAAAAAAGTTAAAATTGCTTGGAAATTCCATAAAACTAACTTAATTAGGAATTAGGAGCTTACCCCAGTTTTCATCTGATTCAATCCTCCATTGGAATGAACAAGAATATAACCATTTGAAGGTGCTTCTAAAAGAAGTAAAAAAAAAAAAAAACTACCATTATTACAAAAAACAGGGCAAAAATACAATAAAATTATAGTTGAAAAGAGAGATTTAGATTAACATACTTGTTTCTTTACTTGATCTTTCAATACATTTGTGATAAGATACACTGTTGGGCTGGCTCCATATATATGGAATCTGAGAATGAAAAAAAAAAAAAGAAATTAAATTAAAACTGGAAATTTCTAGCTGAGGTAATTGAATATGAGATTTCAACAAATTCAAAAAAACAAAACAAAAAATGAGAGACAATTATAATTTCCTGAATTCACTAAGCAAGACAAAAGACAATTAGTATTAACTGTCAAAAACAAGACAAAAAAAAGGTTAATTTTGGTTACCAATTATAGAAGAATAGGTCCATTATTAAACATTAAACAAACATTAAGTAACTGTTTAAGGTATACTGTGTTTTTCAAACTCAAACATGAATTTCCATACATTCCCAAAAGTTCCAACTAATTCCCATATATATATATAAATAGGTTTTAAATAATAATTAATTAGCTTCTCATTCAATTTTAATATTTTTTTAGTATAATAATTAACAGAAAGTTTGAAACCGAAATTTCATAAGGCAACCGAATTGACTGTATTATTCTAGCATTTGACTCAATAATACGGACATGAAATTTCTATCTTCATAAACAAGATTCGAATTTTCATTCTCGAAAAAAAAATCAATATGTATATGTACATATCTTCGAGCTAATTTTTTCAAAAAAAAATACTACCTAGCTAATTTAAAGTTTGAATTGCTAATTAGAACTTAAAATTCATAATGCAAATCATAAGTAAGTCAATTTAGTCAATTTAATTTTAAATATTGAAATCAAAAATTAGATATTGCCATTCATAATAATAATATATAATGTAATTAACCAAAATGCTAAGAAACAAAAATGGAGAAAATCTAGAGAAACTATTATATATCTAACCGAAATCTTGTGTTCCGAAGAAATCTCTTTGAAGTTATGATCTTCTCTTTCGTCCAAAACTTTGTTAGCTTGATTTGAATTCTCCATAACAATCCTTGTTGGAATCGATTTCTGCCTTTCAAAATTCAAGTGATCTTGGAAAGTGTTCATCAAAGCAAACTTTGCTACCAATATCATGAAACCTACTACCATTAAACCCCAAGCCATCCACCGCCCGAAGCTCCCTCCCGGCCGTAATAGCTCCGCCCAATACCGCCCTTTTCGACGTAAAAATGCCGGGTTTTTCACCGGCAAAGCATTCCCATCTTGCTCCTCTATAGACTCAAAAACTCTCCTCCTCGTCATGAATCCTAATAGCCTCGACGAAACCCTCGTCGAGTACTTATGGGTTAAACTTGGTATTGAAATTGTTAACATGATGTTGAATATATTTATAATAACAAAAATGGGAAAACAATAAAAAAAAAAAAAAAACCTTAGGAACAAACAAGAGTACTTTGATGATATGGTCTGGAAATTGAGTTTATGTTCTGTCTTTTGGCTAAAAAAAAAAATGAAAGAACAGAAGAAACAAGTTGGAAAACTTTTGAAACCGTAGTTTTTTGGAGGGTGAATGGTGTGTTTTTGGTTAAATTCAAATGAATTTTGCATTGTTTGTTTAATTATGGTTTTTAGAAGAAAAAACCGAAATATAAGGCGAACCCAACTCTTTGCTTGTGATGATTTTTAGCTGTTTTTTGGGCCTTTTTTTGCTTCGATAAAAACTACTTAAGCCGACGAACTCTTTTGTTATTTTATACTCCCTCCGTCCCATATTATCTGTTCCTTTCGGGTCAAACCAATCATACATTTGACCTTTAATTACAAAAAATATATATACAATCAAATTTTCAAAAATTATGTTTTGAAAAGTTTAAGACTTAACTTAATCAAAACATAATTTTTTAAAATTTATTTTTATATAATTTTTTTTATAATAAAAGATCAAAGTTAGGAAACTTTGACCGAAAAGGGAAAGATAATATAAGACGGAGGGAGTAGTATTTTTTTATAGATTATTTTATAAGTATTTTGTATCTTATTTAAATTTCTCAAATTATATATATAGTCTAATTAAAGTCCAAATTAAAAAACAAATCACAACAAACAAGGAAAAGTTTGATGATGAAATTTAAGTGGAGTTTACGTGTTACTCAAATATTTTTAATTTTATGGATAACAATGGAATTTATGAACATAAATAACAAAGTTTTCTTCTATATGTTTCTTAACTACTACTAAAAGTTTAATTGTTTGTTAGGTACTTCTTCCTTTTAGCTCCAAAAAGAAAAAAAGTTTTATTTCCCTTTGCCATAATCACCTTTATTAGACAAAAAAAAAATGACAAGATCAAATTCAAGACATACATATAACCATAATTTTTGTCTTTGGTTTTCAATTGTCTAACCATAAAAAACTTTCAGTCTTTCACTATAATTTGGATATTATATTTAAGGGAAATAAACTAATGACATTAAATACATTAGGATTAAATGAAAATAAAAAAACATATAAGAATACATATATGGGAGCTTGGTTGATGCATTTGCTCTCCTTAACAAAAAGTAAGAGATTAATGTACCAAACAAAAAAAAAACGGTAAGAGATTGAATCCTCCTATATCCCCCAAATATTTATGGCCAAATTCAATTATATTATATTGCTAAATAATTATATATATATATATATATATATATATATATATACTTTCCATTGTATGATAAAAAACGAAAGAAATTATTTATTCATATCTAAAATAAAATTAATCTTAGCCCCCAAAGCCAACAAACAATGCTTAGCATAGTAGAAATGATACTCCATCCATCCCCACAAATGGGTAGCAAAATTTAGGGAAAAAGGTTCAACTTAATATAATAATAATGCCATAACATCCTAGATGGTTGGTCCTTGGTAGTTTTCACCAAATAAATAAAACATTTAATCCCATATAAAAAATTATAGAATTATATATTATATATATAAAATAAAAATAATCCTTATTGACTTTGATTTTTTTTAATGGTTATACATATTATTACATCTATTTTTATTTATTCGAAATAAAGAATTCAAAAATGATGTTACACTATGCTAAATATACCTTCTCTATACTCTCTCTAGCAGGCATATGGATACTTTCCATTGTATGATAAAAAGCAAAAGAAATTATTTATGTATATAATATAATTAAAAATAATAAAATAAAATTCAACTCAATATAATAAATGCCATAACAATCCTAGATGGTTTTTCCTTGATAGTTTTCTCCAAATAAATAATAAAGTATTTAAACCCATAATTCAAATTAAATTGTCACTTTCATCCTTAGGGAATTACTTATCCAAGCATAGTGTTAATAAAAGACATAAAAGAATTATAGAATTATAAAGTATAACTATATATTCTCCAATCCTTATTGACTTTTATTTTTATTTTTAAAAATATTATATATAATTTTTCATCTATTTTTAATTACATGAAATAAAAAATTAAAATTAAAATAATTATTCAATAAACAACCTTGTATTAATTAATGTTTGAATGAAAAAAAAATCATGTTTATATGAAAAAATTCATATTTTCCCCTTTTAGGCTTTTAAAAAGAAGCCTGCACTGGAAAATGTATGGCCCAACAAAGGCCCAAATTTAACTTGGCGGATCTTTTTCTGGACCCTAAACGCTTATAGATCAACTTTACCGTCTATAAACTTTAGCCACCCTATATAAATACCTCAAAACTTAACCCTAATTAGGGTTTTAGGTCTCTCTCCTGCAGTCGCCTTTTTATCAGTCGAAAGGACCAAGCTTCAGCGCTTCCAAATCAGGAAAAATGGTGAAGGGACGCCAAGGAGAGCGAGTCAGGTGCCCTTTTGATCTCTTCATTTCCTCTTTCAGATCCCCAACTTTTCAATTTCCCATTTTTAAGCTAGTATTGTAGATAACTTACAATATTTTGATTCAATTTTCATTTTCTTCCTGATTTGCAGACTCTACGTAAGAGGAACCATCTTGGGTTACAAGAGGTAATCAAGCTTTAGTCTTTGTAATTTGTCTTATAGTTGTGATTCGTTGGCATTAGGGATAATTTTTGTAGCAAATTGATTATTTAGTTGAATGTTTGAGTAAAGTTTGCTGATTTAATGTGTTTGACTGCTGAGAAAAACTGAGAATAAGAAAAGTAAGGAATGTTAAAGTGCCCAATTTGTTTATTTGTTAGGAAAATGAGAAATGGAATCAGTAATTTAATTGCATTTATTTGCTAAAGTTGGATTCTGTAGGATAAGCTAGTGACTAACTTTTTTGAACTGGAATTTGGAACAAAAGGTGTTATTGAGATTAAATACTTTGGTAAATTAAAAGGTTGTTGTCATGTTATTGTGAAATGTTGAACTTAGTGGCATAACTGAAGTTGATGTTTGAGTTTGTTTATTAATGTTTGGTGGCTTAGGTCGAAGTCGAACCAGTATCCAAACACTTCATTGCTCCAGATTGAGGGAGTTAACACCAAGGAGGAAGTAGCTTGGTACTGTGGCAAGCGTTTGGCCTATATTTACAAGGCTAAGGTGAAGCAGAATGGATCACACTATCGTTGCATCTGGGGAAAGGTTGCTAGAGCTCATGGTAACAGTGGTGTTGTTCGTGCTAAGTTCAAGTCTAACCTTCCCCCCAAATCTATGGTAAGTGAGTTATTGTTAGTGGTATTCGAAATGTCTGTATATACCGTACAATTGATCTAACCTGTATCTTTTGTTTCTCTTACAGGGTGACAAAGTCAGAGTCTTCATGTACCCCAGCAACATATGAGGTAATCTTGACTTCCTAGTTTTGATGTCCTTAGTCTCTAAGTTCTTGAGTTTGCATTTCATTTTAGTTTTGTATGTGAGGAATTCTTTTCCAGTTTATGATTGCAACTCTCTGTTAGACTATCTTTTGGTTCCTTTGTCTTTGGGACAGTAACCCAGTCTGCTAGTTTCATAATGGCTGCATGTTAAATGATTCACATATTCTTGTATAAACTCCAAGCCATTTGTGATTATTCATGATAGACACCCCCAAGATGTCCTGTGCATAACTCACTTTGCTTGTAGCTGTGGTTGAAGTAATCTGTTTTTCTTTGAGCATAGTTCTTTATTTAGGTTATTATACTAGAACATAAAACGTTTTCATGTCTTGTTTATGTAGCAATATTGTGCTGTAGATTTAAACTGGCATCTAGCTTGTGAAAGCATTATGATTACTATTCATGAACATTTACATTCTTAGACTGGGAACAATTTGTTTTAGTGTTATACATTTTAGCAACTGTTGGTCCATGATCATTTTAGTTGCTAAAGCCTAAAATCTTGTTTACGCTCGACTAATTTTTAACTCTTTCCTTGCAGTTCACTAGATGTCAGATGGAGTTCAATCGATGATTCTAGCGACTCTACCCTTTCACTTTGTTTTTATAAACTTAGTCAAAATGTGTGTTTTGGAACAGTCATCTTGTTTGGTTAGGATGGTGGATGATATACTCTACTTTTGTTTACATATTTCTATCAAGGATTTTCCACCTATTTGTTCCTTAATTTTGAAGTTTTGGGTAATCAATCATTTACTGAACTGAGTAGCAAGGTTTATCTACCAGAGCATGTATGATTTTTTAGCGTTACCAACTTACCTCGTTCATTTCTGCTGTAAGCATCCATGCTTTACTTTTAATTCTGGATTATTATGCATTTTGAAGAAGGTTTAGGATCATTGTAGGTATTTAAGTTTGTCAGAATTGTAGTTCTTTCATTTGTGATTAAACCTAGAATATGACTTGTTACTGTAGAAAAGCCGAAAAGCTGAATTGACTTTGGGATATCAAGTTGGGGAATCTGCTGTAATTTTATGCCGGCAGCCATAGGTTTTCATGGTTCTGGGGAATCATGATTTCAATGGAATCAGTTGGGGAGATTTTGAGATGAAGATGCTTTATGGAATGTGCATGTATCGAAACAGGGAAGTAGGGAAAACGTGTGCTAACAGGCTTGAAAAGCAGAGCGCGAATTTTATATATTTTATCAATTAAAAAGGTAAATAGAGCAAATCTTAAACATGCAGCTCCACTATGGTAGAAACGTTTGGTCTAAGCATGTTGTTTGCTACTACGTGAATATTGGCATGGCAGCTGATTTAAGATCTAAGTCACGTTCTCTTAACAGTTTACGAGTAATAGAAGGAAACCAAACCCATTTATGATTCATCCTTTTTACTCAAAAAGTGTGTTACACTTTTGAGCTGAATGGAAATAGTTCGATGTTGTTTAAGCAAAATGGGCACGCCGACAGGGACCGAAAGAGTTTTACTCGGTTAAAATACCTAGAAGATCCCTATACTGCACAATAATATTCAAATTCGTTCTTGTACTCAAACAACGATTAATTTAGTGCATGTACTCATAAGATCGGGTCAATTTAATCTTCATACACAAAAGATTTGGTCAATTGAGACCAATCGATAAAGGCACAATGAGAATTTAATTGACCCAATCTTGTGAGTATATGGATTAAATTGACTCAATCTTGCGAGTACAATGACTAAATTGATCGCTTTTTTAGTACATATTGACGAAATTGAACATTATTATGCAGTACATGACCTCCCAAGTATTTTCACCAGTTTTACTCTATTTGACATTTGATGACTCCAAATTAATCGAGATTGTAAAAAATCATATTAAAGAGATTGTAAAAAAATCTTATTATATTAAGAAAACTGTTGTAGTGTCGATTTATTTTGATTTCTTTCAAAAACAACGTACGTTAACAAACGTGAAGCTGGCTTGGGTGGGCAAGTTTCAATTAGACACAGAAAATAAATGGGTTAGGCTGGCAACGTGAGTTGCATTATGTCTAACATTCTGCATCTTGTTCTGTCTACTAACTCTAACTCTAACACTAACATTTTTTTATATACATTCAAAAACATTTTTTTTTATATGTATACAACAAATGGAACTATTCTAGTGGTCATTTTGATTACATTTCATGCACGTGTAAACTTCTTAATAGTTAATATTCTTTTAACAAAAATTAATTAGGGAATATCCTATAAGGGTCTTTTTTTTTGTCTCATATATCTCAAAATAAAAATTAATAACGGTTGTTCTAACAATATTTGTTAAAGTGTTACTATTATTTGGTTTTGTATAATAATTGTTATAACATTAAATATGTTATATTTATTGAGTTATTATTAGGTAAGTAAAGATATTCTTTTAGAATCTAATTATCTAAAAACAAAAGAAAAAAATCTATATAGGTATACTCACTTGCATGATTGAAAGATTAAGACAAAATTTGTTTGGTGATTAATTGAATGGAAAAGATATAAAGAATCATGGTTTCCAAAGTTCCAACTACATTAATGTTTCTATAATGTTAAATATGAATTCATTAACTGATAATGACACTAATAAGCAATAGATTAAAAGTAGAAACACTGTTAATTTTGTTCTATATATCAAGTAAACACAAACTCTTGGCCTAATTCGTACAACCAAGCCAATTAAGGTTCAATCCAATCCCCCTTGCTTACCTAGCTAATGTACCAAAAAAATATACCTAAATTAATAAATACAATTAATATGTGTAAAAAAAATCACATTAACACATTGTAGTAAATGTAACAATAAAAGCATTTTAGATTTTTGGAACCAAATGAAGAATTGCTGGTCCCCTTTTTCTGTTTGATTCAGTGTCAATTAATTTGTTACTATAAGTTGCAAGTGCAAAAGACTTTAATTATTGATTATTTAATGTAGAATTTAATTAAACTCAAAAAGGAAAGAGAAGGGAAAAAAAGAAAGAAGGAAGGAAGGAGGAAAAAAGCAGTCTAACGTCATTACTACTACAAAATTTTCAATGGATGTTGAACGTTAAAACCTTTATAAATTAATAAATATTGGGATCATGAAAAATTATTTATTTAGAGAGGTTATTAATTTATCGAGTATTTTTTGAGAAATAAACTGTTTGATTAATGAAATAGGATTACAAACGCATAGGAAGACCCGTACACCGAAACACTAACCTATGAGCTAACAAATCATTTCCCCAACAATTACAATTGAAATCTCATAATACATGCCCTTATAACTATCTATAACTATCTATTACAAATCAAATGAACAAACAAATTACAAATTAAACTCACATTCCGTGAGAGTTAAACCCAAGACCTCATGGTCTAGGTATGCTGGAATTAAGAGTTCAGTACTCTACCATCAGGCCAAATGCCCGAGTGTTAATTTATATGGAAATTAATAATGTTAGGATCATGAAAAATTATTAATTTAGAAAGGTTATTAATTTATAGAGTATTAATTTATGGAGGTTATACTGTAATTTATTTATATTGGTTTTGAGTTTTGAATTTATGTAATTTTGATTATGCAGAGCTCATATATGCAAATATAGTAGGAGTAGTAGTATTTGGTTTCTTCCAAAGTTGACTTTGGCATAGATTTTAATTAAATGAATTATTATTCCATGCATGCGCGTGGCGAAGGCTTAATAAATCCGACTTGGTCTCCATAATTAAGCCGGCTTTACAAACTTAATTTACCAAAAATCAACTAGTCTTTTTCTTTGTTTCCATCAAAAATAAAGAAAATTGCAACTCTTTTTCGTATAATAAATCTCAAGAATATCCAAAACATATGACAAAATATTATAAGTACATAATTAAAATACATGAAAAAGGAAAGATATGAAGATCGACTAATTTTCAAGTCATTTATGAACTGTTGCAAAGTGTAACGATAGAAAAAGATTGGACTTGAGTTACTTATATATATATATATATATAGCCAAATCTGATTTGGGTCTTCTCAACTCAATTAAATTACTAAATCTACTTTTGAGTCAAATGCTTTGAGTGTTGCCTATGATTTTGTAATCTATATTTATTGTTTAATCCATTTTGAAATGATTGTATTCGAAATATGTAGAAATCCCAATTCTTAAACAAAAGTGGTGATTAAGAGAAGAAATGTGCAAATGCTTTGTTCTTGTGATTTGTCATTGCAAAATGAAACCATTTTTTTCTTTCTTTAAGGTCTAAGTGAGAACATAAACAAAAAAGTTCAATGAGACAAAAAAAAAAAGGCTCAAAAAAGTTAGGTTTACTATTGTTGACTTAAACCCAAGTTGAATCTCTAATCTCAAAAAAAAAACCCAAGTTGAATCTAAAACAAATCAATCAAAAAGACACAAAAAAGAGAACATTTTCTTCATACCATATACAATTATGGGTATCAAGTTCTAATTTCTTAGAAGGGAATATTATTCAAATGACAAACTATATACAATAATCTCTCTTCTTCTTTTTTCGTTTTTTTTTTTAAAGATATTAGGTTACTTGGTTTAATTCATAATACTTTCTCCGTCCCATATTATCTGTCCCGTTTGGGTTAAACTAATCTTACATCTGAACTTTAATTATAGAAAAAATATATACAATCAAATTCTTAAAAATATGTTTGAAAAGCTTAAGACTTAACTTAATCAAAATATAATTTTTTAAAATTTAATTCTATATAATTTTTTTATAATTAAAGGTCAAAGTTAGATTATTTTGACCTAAAAGGGACAAATAATATAAGATGGAGGGAGTATATAATAAGAAAAAAAACCGCATTCCACGGAACCAAAATTGCAACAAATGTGAAATCCTAAGGTTTTGTAGAAGTTATAGTCAAACCTAATTCTAAAACAAAGAAGAAGGAATTAACCAAAAAGAAACAAAGAAAATGAAAGACAACAACCCTTTGATTTATGTATTAACCATAAACTTGGCTCAATCCGAAATTTTGTCGGTGTGTTTTATTAAGTAGTATTAATTTTGAAGTTGAAAGTTAAACTCTGATGATTAGTAATTTTCTATTTATTTAACACTAATTTTGAAGATAAGATCCTTTTTGTGACAATCTTATAAGATTAATAATTGTGCAACTCCTTTTTTCTCAAATTGTATACTTTTTTTTTTTTTGGCTCAAACTCAAATTGTATTACTTTTAAAAGAGGGGAAGAAAGCACTATTGATTGATTTGTTGAAGAGATTAAAGCATAATAAGATGTTGCTTTGGTCCCACAAAAAGGTTGTTCTTTGCATGATCCAATTTTATAGCAAATGGGAATTCACATCACATGGGGCCATATATAAATATATATTCACATAATCTTAGAATTAAATTAAGTTAAAATGGCTGCAAATTGGACTGACTTTTACACCTAAACTTTTTTACTAGTACTCTTCTAAACGTGTCTTAGGAAATTAGGATATTTTCCATAAACTACGGTCTAAGTTATTGAATAGGCAAATTGTGATTTTGACACCAATTTCTTGTATTGAAATGTTTACTTAATTTGGTGTTAAAACACATTAACAAAGACAAATTTGGATTTTATTATTTTCTCTTTTCTTGTGAAAATGGGTAAAAAAGAGAATGATATTGGTTTTTTTCACAATCTCTTTTTGCCCACATATATACACAAAGACAAATTATATAATACACCGACGGTTGAGTTTAACAGACTATACAAGCGGGTTCTAAAGGATGACATGTGTTATTTAGGGACTAGATTGAAATATTTAAAACTTAATTAATTAAAAAAATGGACATGTGTCAACTCCACAACCCACTTGTGGAGTCCAAAATTTACACCGCCAGTGTATCAAATAATTACCCATATATAAATGCCTTATTCATCACCAATTTCTTACATTGTCCAATGGCTACTTTCTTACACCATAGGGCATCCTATTTTCACTTCACATAACAATTTTGTTATATTTAATTTAATCACAAAAACAAAAAAAAAAAAATCA
Source organism: Corchorus olitorius (assembly GCA_001974825.2). Taxonomy (NCBI): domain Eukaryota; kingdom Viridiplantae; phylum Streptophyta; class Magnoliopsida; order Malvales; family Malvaceae; genus Corchorus; species Corchorus olitorius. Next base: position 18,516 of record AWUE01019098.1, read on the forward strand.
TAGAATCAACTGTCATTTATTTGTACCAAGAGATAAATATTTTTGCTTGTAGTTTTCCTTTTAGTACTTATTTTGCCTACAACATTAGAACTAAAATTTCATGTTTTTTGTGAAAGGGAAATGCATCATTATGCTTATATATATGAAGGGTCAAATTTCGAGATCTATCACCAAAAGATTATGAATCAGAAAACTCAAAGGTGGAAAACACATGACAGCAAAAATGATTAGAAGCTTGAAATTTTTAGCTGAGAAGTGAGAAGTCTTAAAATCTTAACAAATAAACATAAAAATTGTTAGAATGGAAGAGATATATCTTTTATTTATATTATTTTATTATTTTTTATACATAAAACACCGATATAATCAACTAAACTTATTCTAATTATTCAATGAACTTTTTCACTTTCTAATTATTCAGTGTTGTGAGACTCACCCACCATAATCAGATACGCGACACGGGTCAAATCCGGATTAATTAGGACTTGCCTTGGATACCGGATGAAATAAAAAAAAATTAAAAATTTACCACCAAAAAGGATAATTTTCTAATCAACCAACCCAACCCAACACATGGAAGGAAAGTCCATTCCTCTTTCCATTCCAAATCACATTACCAATTCCACTTAATAAATACACAAAATTTATCAAACTTTATAAGTCAAAGTCCCCTTTCCTTATATTATACATCTCCTACCATTTACATTTGACCTTTCAAGCAAAACCCTATTCTTAACAAAAAAAGAAAAAAGAAAAATTAAAATTAATTACTATAATTAAAATATAAACAACCTTCAATAATTAATTAAAGATAAAATAATAAATAAATAAATAATCTCCTCCCTTAGAAACTAGTATACTAAAAAATATAAAAATAACATAAGAAAACAAAAACACAAACGCGTTTACCTCCTCTGCTTTAAAATCCTCTGTCTATCTCTCTTCTTCTTCTCTCAGAGAAATTTGCAGAGAGGCAGCCACATTCTTTTCCTTTGGTCTTCCTTAAAACCCGAAAAGCTTCAAATTTTTTTCTTTATTTATTCATCAAATTTTCAATCTTTTCTTCTCTTTTGGGTTCCTTGATTTTTCTAAATGAGAAGCTTGAATCAGATCCATGGAACCCAATTCCATTGAAATTCAAAAGAATCCTTCTTTTCCACCAAAAGAACCCAAAATTTCCCAAACTCAACCCAGATCCACCTCCATTTAATTCCCTCCCCAATTTCCTTGAAACCCAGTTTGTTTTTCACTCAAATAGAGGTACCCAGATCTTCAAAACCCTCAAAAATACAGAAACCATGAAATCCACATCGAGATTTTTCACGATCGGGCTAGTAACAGCCTGGTATTCATCCAACATTGGTGTCTTGTTGTTAAACAAATATCTACTAAGCAATTATGGTTTCAAATACCCAATCTTCTTAACCATGTGTCACATGACAGCTTGTTCTTTGTTAAGCTACATAGCAATTGCGTGGATGAAGATGGTTCCTATGCAGACAATTCGATCTAGGGTTCAGTTTTTCAAGATCTCGGCTTTGAGTTTGGTGTTTTGTGTGTCGGTGGTGTTTGGGAATATTTCCTTGAGGTTCCTCCCGGTTAGTTTTAATCAGGCTATTGGGGCTACGACACCGTTTTTCACGGCTGTTTTCGCTTACTTGATGACATTCAAGAGGGAGGCTTGGCTCACTTATGTTACCCTTGTCCCTGTTGTTACTGGTGTTATCATTGCCAGTGGGGTATGCATTTTCCCTTTTGTTCTTGCTAATTGTTTATTGGATAATGAAATTGTTAGCCTTTTTCCTGGAAATGGGTTCTCTTTATTTTGTTGGTTTGATATAATTTTGAAAGTGATAGCTTTATTTCTGGAGGGAGAATTAATTGTGATTTAATTGGAATGTGGAAATGGTTTTGCTTGATTCTATTGCAATTTTGTTTTGGTTTGACTTCTAATTTTATTGGAATGTAGAGATTGGATTGCTTTATCTTGTTTAACATCTGTTTGATTATAGGTTAATGGGAATATTAGCCTCTTTTTTTGTTCTTTTTGGAGGAATTGATTGGAATTTGATGCTATCCGTCCATATTACTAAGACTAATTTGATTGTTTTGATGTGAGATTGGAGGGTTCAAAGTATTGCCTTGATGGAAAGAAGTGGATTCTTAAGTTTCAATTATACATGAATTGGATCATGTAGCTAAGAGTTTAAATGATTAGAATACCTCAGAGAAATATGAGATTAAAGTGTTTCCTTTAAGCTCTATACGGTTGCTAAAACAAGGATGGCAACAAATTATTAACTTATTAGCTCCAATATGAAACCTTTGTTTAGTGTTTATGATTCATCACTGCTGCTCTTATGTACTACATTTTTCCATTCTGCCCTTTCTTCCCTTAATTTCTCATATTTTTTGGTTTGCTCGTGGCATTTAGATAGTGTGTCATCTGGAATTTTGCCACTCTATTTGTTTTGAAAACCTTCAAATTTCTGCTGTTTGTCTTTCTAAGGTTAACATTTGTGTTCTGCGTTATTCATGTTATTTCATTGTATTTAATCAATCTGTTTTCTGATTGTTATTTTCTCTTCCTTGTTTGGCATTGCAACAGGGTGAACCAAGTTTCCATCTATTTGGATTTATCATGTGCATTGCAGCTACAGCTGCTAGAGCTCTCAAGTCAGTTTTGCAAGGCATTTTGCTTTCATCTGAAGGGTGAGTGATTATTATGCCTTTCCTCTGCTTTGTCGTTGATGGCATAAGTTTTTTGTACTTTTGACTACAATAGGTACTGAAATGTTCTTGTTATTTTATTTTAGGGAGAAGCTGAATTCCATGAACCTCCTTCTTTACATGGCTCCAATAGCTGTTGTATTTCTACTTCCTGCAACACTCATTATGGAAGATAATGTGGTTGGTATCACCCTTGCCCTAGCCAGAGATGACATAAAGATCATTTGGTATCTACTATTCAATTCAGCACTAGCATATTTTGTGAATTTGACCAACTTTTTGGTCACAAAGCACACCAGCGCCCTGACTTTGCAGGTATGACATACATGATACATGATTCTTGTTGTAAGCTTTTCTCAAGATTTATCTTAGTTTCATTTCCCTGGCTTTTTCTAACTTGCTACATTTATGTTATGCGGATGATTGTTTAAATCTTTTATGCGAGAATTACAGTAACACAAGAACTTACTAACACGACCAGATAGGAAAATGTTTTTGAAGGGTTGACCGATGTTTATGAATTGTATCCATTTAAGTTGTTTATAGAAACCGGCATGGCTACTTTTTAAGTGTTAAGTTCTTTATATACATTTTATGGCAGTGATGACTGTATTGTATTTGTATGGTTATGCTTTCTGCCTGTCATTACTTGTGCACATCCCCTCGACCCCCCATCTTGCTTGCATCATTATGCAGAGATTTAAACAGACTTCAATACAATTGTTTCGAGAGACTGAGGCGTTTGCTCTTGTAGGTTCTTGGAAACGCAAAAGGAGCTGTAGCTGTGGTGGTCTCGATTTTAATTTTTAGGAATCCAGTCTCTGTTACTGGAATGCTTGGTTATTCCCTTACAGTCTTTGGGGTTATACTCTACAGCGAAGCCAAGAAACGAAGCAAATGAGACATCATCCCAGGAAACACATTACGTGTGTGATCTTCATATAGTTTGTTCCTTTATTGCGAGGACAGCGACAATGTTCAAAGAGGCAAGTTCGGGCCATTTGGTAGCATATGATGCCATGGATTTTGTGCCCTACATTCTATTTTTTTTCCCTGGAAACCTGGGAAACTGGTTTCTTCCTTTTGTATCGGCAACAGCTGCAGGATTAGTCAAAAGATTAGAATACTTCAATAAGTGACTGATTGGTCTCTATCATTCCCAGCTTGGGGTTGTAGAGAATATATCATTTTATGTTTTTTATTCTTTCAGGAAAGGGTTGTAGAATTCGTCTTTACACAATCAATCTGTTATTAACATTTCTAATATTGATTAATTAATGGAAAGGAAACTCATTAAGTTTTACCATCTTATTCTGTAATGCCTTCTATATGTGCTGAATATCTATGCATATGATAATGTTTTCAGCCATGGATTTTCTCCCCCACCAGCAACATCTCAACCTTCTAAGTTTCCAGCCCCAAACCATCGGCTATGGCAGTTTCCACGGTGGTGTTCTCATCTAGAGATCAATCTAATACTGAAATTAATTTCAGATCTATTTTCCATTGCCACAAATTTGATTTGTTAACATAATATACAGTAATATAGATTAATTGTCTATTGTTTGTTTATAATCACCAATGAGAATGAGAATAAGAGAAGGAAGAAATTCTTAAAGGTGATTTTTCCAGTTAAAACGTAATGGGAGCTGGGTGATTTTGTCTTTTCAAATAAAATACTCAATGCACCTAAATGGAATTAGTGCCCGTTTGGCCTAGCTTAAAGTTCTTCTGAAAAAGTGCTTCTGAAAAAAACTTCAATTTAGAGCTTCTGGCTTTTAGTTCAAAAACAACTTAAAAGCACTCCTGGAAAACACTTTTGGATTTTCCGTTTGGCCCAACTGAAACTTTTTTCAGTAAATAAGCCGTTAAATAAGCTGGGCCAAACGGACCCTTAGTATTATCATTAATGATCTATTTTGCTAAGGCACCAACCGTTGATTATTTTGTGTTACAATACACTCGTGGAATAATCCCATGTTTTTTTTTAGTCGCCTGCTTGGGCTTAGGTAAATTGGCGGGAAAATTACAGCATCCCCGCCAGAATATAACCAACCAAACGATGCCGTTTTGATTTGGCAACATAACGACAAACTACCTTGGGCCGGCCTGATTAAATCTAGTCAGAAAAATGCAAAGGAGAGAACTATCCATCTTTTATCCTTCAGAGTTCACTCTCAATTCTCAAACTACATAAACATTTGTCCAACTATATAAATTTAAAGTTGAATATACATGGAAAAAATGTATTGTCATAAAATAATCAATGGCTCATTGGCCGTGAATGTCCTGGATGGCCACGCCCTCGACGATGCTCTCTGCCTTCAAAGTTGGTCCGCTTGATAGATGAAGAGCAAGGGTGGTTAAGTCTGGATCGTTTCTGTGCTTTTCCCAGGCTGTTTCAAACTGTTGGCCTTTGCATCTAGGAGTACAGGGAAAAAGAATTAGGGCAAGAGATAAGAGATTGTTCAGAAAATGGTCGACACATTTGAATGAAACAGGATTTTACTTACTGCTGAAGCATGGTCAGTATATCAAGAATATCTGTTCTAATTTCTTCACGAGCCTTCTTAAGTGCTGATTCTTTAAATAATATGACAAGTTCATCGACCAATCTGAACATACGAGAGCAAACAAGATTGAATAACATGGAAAAAGGAATCTGTGAAGTAGAGTGAACTTAATCCAAATAAAATGCTTAAAGTTAATTAGTGCACACTATTAAGAGATCACAATTGGCACATTTATTGGTCTTCATACCAGAGATTGCAACAGAGAGTAAGGAGGAAGAGGATAATTACATGTCCCCCCTGCCCAAAGTTCAGAGCAACTAGAGGGTCTATGTAGAAGAAATTTCAAAGAACAAAATCTTCCAATAATCACAAAGCAGGATGTTCTAGACTTCAGAAAAACAGCCTCAAATAACGGAGTATGGTTGATACTATCATTAAAAAGAGAATTAATTTTTTCAATTTCTGTTCAACAATCATTGAGCATTATCCATTGTGACATTCAGTGGTAAAATGCCATGTAAAACAATGGAAGAAATTAAAATTATGTTCGAGTAAATGCTAAAATCACATAAATAAAAACAAAAGTAGAGGTAAATAGTAGTTTGTTTATATTACCTTACAACATATGGTGAGTTCCATATCCATGTTAGCCTAATTACTGTTTTGATCCGTTTAAGAACCTGCAGAACATAGAAATGTTAAAAGAAAGATTCATGCCCATAACTTTCTAAAAACAATAATGGGAAAATTGACAAAATGGGGAAAAAATAGAAAAAAGAAGAATCTAAATTTAGTTTTAGACATAACAGAAACTTGACCTTCGACAATGTATTCAATTTCATTGTTGGCTTTGCGCTTTTGTATGCCACTTTAGGCGGAGGCCTTTTCGGCCAAAAAAAAAAGGCAGAGGCCCCCTTTTATATGGCAATTCAATTCAATTACATTCTTCTGCTCCTGTAAAAAGCTAGGGGCAGACGAATGTTTTGAATCTCATCTATGGCATATATATGTGAAGTCGTAAAAACCCTATACAAAAAGTTAAGAAATTATGTTCTCAATGATATATTAGCGTAATAGTGAGTGCGTTACTAAACTACCTAGTTGGTATAGCAGACGATAGTTGGAGAAATTATGTTCTCAACTTCTTTTTTCTATTCTTTCCCATTTTGTCAACTTTCTAAAAACAATAGTAGTTTATTATTTGAACCAATAAGTAACTGAAATTTGCTGAGCAAGAAGATACAATAATCTTACCAGTAGAACCGTTTCATCATCATCAGCATGCATCCACTGGAAGAAAAGTGGGAAAATGCGCCTAAAATGGGCTAATACTACAAGGCCAATAGCATCGAAGATTGGCTCAACAAATTTAAGCCAGGCAATACGTCGCTCTTTGTCCCTAGGTTGTCTCTCCAAATGGCTCAACATCTCATTTAACATTTTCTCAAACCTAGATAAAGCAAATGATAGTAAGAGAACTGCCTTATACTGCAACAAAAGAAAAACCCATACACCCAATATATGAACGAAGTAAAGCAGACTATGTATCAAAAAACAATAATCAAAAGCAGCAGAATGAATCAAATTAGCATGACTAAGCAAGAGAGCAAGGCAATATTCTACAAGTCCTTATATGAGACTGGCAAAAAGAAGGTCAGATTAATCAAAACCAGTAATCAACCTTCAGAGATGAAATTCATCACTAAGGCCAAGCCTATAGCCTCATGCCCTGACCCTAAAGTCTCCTTAGCCACCCGATTGGCATTTGGCTTAACGTTACAAATCCATGTATTTTCTGCCCTAATGTGCCTATTAAGACATCAGAATCTACCATTCTTCATAACACCATAATTATGCACAAACTTTCCATAACTATACAGTTATAATGTAAATGACCAGTGAAATGTCATAAGTGCATACTAAACTTAATCATCCAGAAACAACCAAGACATTAAGAGAGACTAAAAGAAACAAGTCATACCACGAGCTACGGGGATTATCCCTTTGAATTGAAGTAACAAGTAGCACCGACATCTCCACCACATACTTCCATATCTCATCAGCAGAAGCAATATTCTGGCAGCAAGCATCAAGAATCGCATCTCCATACCAACCAAAATCTGCAGCATTCACATTTTTTGCCATGTGTATCAAACTAATCATCCCCTGCGCCTAAAATTAATCCATGCAGAAGGAAAAATCAGCCTAGTTCCTAGTCAATGGAGAGTTGTTACTTTTAGAACAAGAAACAAATTACAAATTTACTTACTTTCACCTCCGGTGACCAGTGATCAAGACAAGTTAATGCACAAGGTATAATCAAATTTACCAGTTTACCTAAATGTGGATACTCAACCTACAAAAATGAAGAGATTTTAGAAGTTAAAATTGGATAAAAAGGAACATTTGTGAGAAAATTAATTTCAATTTTTCAAAATACCTGAGAAACGAACCATCTAAATTGATAAGCAGCCAAAATGGCGAAGCCTACGGGAGTCCTAGCCGACGCGGCAAATACTTCGTCGATTTCATCACTCTTGTCAATCGAGCTCTCCTTAATCTTCTCCTTCAAAACCGGAACGATTTCCGGCATCAAATCTGCAGCCAAATTTCTCTTCTCGTCTCCGGGAAGGCCATCGTTGTAAGCTTCCGAGAGGTCTGAAAAGGCCGTTTCTGCGGCGGTGGAGAGGTGGCTGGGAATCCAAGCGAGAAGCTCGTGAGTTGAAGAGCGAGAAGAGGAGAGCAATGCACAAGCCAAGGAGAAGTCTTTGACTGATGAATTTGTCGAGAGAAGAGATTCGAGCGTTGATTTTGTGGAGACTTTCGTGGTTTCCTCTAGAGTGTATGGCGTTTTCGAGAGCAAATCAAGGATCGGCTTTGTTAATCTGACAAAATGAAAGGAAGAAATTCAAAATCAAAAGAGAAAAAACTGCAGATTTCCAATGAAAAAGATAGAAAGACATATTACCGAGAGAGATGGCTATGGAGGTCGGGGAGTGAGTTCGACATTTCTAACTGAGTTGAACTCGAGTTCGCTTTAGAAGAACAGTGACCGAGTTGTGAAAGAACGAAAGCAAGTAAACTGGCGATGAAAACGTTTTACTTAAAAATGAATGAAACACAACGTCGTTTATGTTATTACCCAATAGCTTTAGATTGCCAACTTTATATGGTTTGGGCCTTAGAATTCTTACTTTGACCCAAACAATGTTCCATATAACTCTTTTTCTTTTTCCTATTTGGGAGAAGGTTTTAGTGCAACAATTAAAGTAAAAAAAAGAAGGCAAACATAAGAAATCAACTAAAAACATCCACTTCTTGACTTCTACATATAATACCTTGCAAGGGTAGTTTTTACAACTTTGGGAAGGACAACATTCCAATCCCAAATCCCATTGATCATCAATCAAACACCATAACATATACGCAGATATATGCGCGAAAAATGAAACACTGAGGAACCCTGATTAGTTCTTTGTTAGTTCCCCATAAACATAAATCAGAGGTACCACCATAAGTGAAAACACACCGGCAAGCATGGGAAAGAAGCAAAATATGAAAGATAAATAATGCAATTCAAGCTTCTGGAACAGATGCGGCAGCACGCTTAATTGATGCCGACTTGATAAGGTGGTTGTAGCTTCCTTTCTCCTTGAAGAGCTGGGAGAAGTGATGTTTGCAATACAAAATGCCCTCGAGGGCTGCGTAGTTTGATGGGCTAACAGGGCAGCCACCGTGAGAGCATTTGAAACATGACTTGTGGTAGGACTGTCCTTCCACTGTTACCTGTCAAAATTTGCAAGAAGCTACGTTTCACTCGAGAGAATTTAAACATGACACTGTTAAATCACCAATATAAGCACAGCTTGCACATTGTCATGCATTAGATGATAGCTATGCACTAGTATTAGCAGCTTGAAATATATAAAAACATTACTTATAAGAAATCTCGACGGTCTAGCTTCCTCCTGAAACCGATACTACAATGCATACAATGCCCTAGATGAAAACTAACTCCAAAAGGCAACTCTTTAGATAGCTCAAAATGCCAATCAATCAAAAGGTTGTCAAGCTCCTTGTGCGTTGGTCAAAGAATCAAAGAAAACCACTCACTTCTAACTCGACCATATTCCTCATCTTATGAGAGCAACTGGTTATCTCGAATAGAATATAATGTCAAGTTATCTGCTCTTTGTTACCAAAGCATCTAGTACAAAGGAAATTCTAATTGAGCCAATGCTAAATATCTAAAGAAGCTATTATAGGGTTCACACTATGCCTGTTTTCCCAGTTCAAAAACTTGGGCAGCCACAAATTTCACTTTAGAAAAGCTCAAGTATTACCCCCTTCAATGAAGAACAAACAAATGGGGATAGACTCCACAGATCACCTAACATACGAAGTGGACCACCTAAAGATTCAGATGAATGTGCTGGGTAGCCAATAGACACCAATAAGTTAGGAATAAATATCGAAAGGAAAGAGTATGAAGAAGAGGGCAAAGGCAGCTAGAAATTAAAGTCAAGAGATTGCAGGAAAGATACATTTCTCACACAATGACTTATTGGGGTCTCAGAATTCTACCTTTTCAAGTGGATAAGCAGTTTTGCCGCAAGTAGCACATTTTTCTTGCGTCCCTGAAAACATGCTGGCAGCTTTGCTAGGTGATCTTGTCTGAAATTAACAGAAGCTATCGGGAATTAGCAAGCGCATCCAGAAATTTATGAGACACCCTATAGTGAATTTTTCCCATTTAATCAAACATCAAGCAGATGTGGTGTTACAGGGGAGATTTACCAGCTCGGGAGTTAACTTCTCAGCTGACTTTAGAGCTGCTCACAATAAAATTAATGACAAATTAAACCAACTAAACAAAGCTATCAAGAAATCAAATAAAAGGTTTTATCCAGCAAGAGAAAAAGTACATACGTGACTGAAAATTCTTGTTGAAGTTACCCGACTCCTTGAAGAGTTGCTCAAAATGAGGCTTGCAATAAAGGACACCTTCCATCGAGGAGTAATTACCCAACTGGAAATATATAGGACATGATGCTAAGTTAGAAGCAGAAACTACACAAATCAACAAAATTTGGTTAACAGAATCTATCATTTGAAAATCTCTTGTACATAGCGCCAAGAAAAATACCAATTCTATCCAGCAAATTAAGATTGTAAAACAAAGATGATTCTTTCGTAAGGAAATAATAAATAAGAGAAACCTGTAATAACTAATAAGATAACATTAGCACCCAAGTTATTTGACAATACATCCTAACTACAACCTACAACTAAATAAACTGGCCACCAGAATAAGAAACTCAGCATCTTTGGAAAGAATGCAATAAATGGCAATAGATATTTCATAATTTCAATTTGCATTTGCAGTATGCTTCAAATCTAATCAAATGTACAAAGCAAACGTGTCAACCATATCAAGAAATGAGCAGAAAATGATGGATAGCAATTAAGAACATTACCTTTAGCGTCCCTTTGCAATGGTTGCACTTGAAGCAAGACTTATGGTAAGGAACCCCATCTGCTGATAAAAGTTCCATCGGATAAACGGTCTTCTCACAAGCCTTACATTTCTGCTGGGTGCCAATGAAAGACATGGCTAGAATCTGCTTTAGAATTTAGATCTAATCGGCCTGCTCTTTATCTAATTCAACAGATCGGCTTCGTTTCAATTTCCTCTCCTACACTTTTGCACTATACCTGCTCAAAAATGTTAAATCAAACAATCAGATTATGTACAAATTCAACAAAACTAGCTATGAAATGTTTGAACTTTGAATCAGTTAACTTAAATCATCATTCATTTTGGTCTTAATGAAACATAAAATGCCAATCGACAGAGCTAGTTTTTGCTACTTAAACTCAAGCAAACAAACCTAAACCTTTCTATATACCCTTTTTCAACAGTAAAAGCAAACATAGAATAGAACAAAACATAAACTCAGAAACTTTATTAACTTCTGACTCTCATTTCCTTTTACCTAGCATCCTCAGAATCCGATCTGAGACTTTCAAAAAAAAAACCCAACAAGCCAAAAAAGAAAAAGACATAAACAAAACAAAAATCCCATGCAAAACCAAGTTAGCTGATCCTAATTTGAAAAACTCAAAACCATAAAAAGTACCCAAAAAAGCATGATCAAAGGACAGTGACAACCATAAACAAAAATGGGATTAAGTTTGAAACTTGAAAGCAACACAAAAATGTACCTTTGATAGAAGAAGAAGTCCTGGATCTGAACAAGAGCAAGCAAAAAAAGAGAAAATGAGAGGTAAAAGAGTCAAAGCCTGAAAGGGTCTTCTGGGGATTTAAGGTAAAAGCAAAAGAAATGAAGATAAAAGGAATTGGGTACTTTTTTTGCAGCGAACAGATGCTGTTGAAGTGGATTGATTGTAGGAAAGAAGAGAGAGAGAATGATGAAATGAAACAGAGATAATGAGTAATTATTAATGGGATTTTCGAAAGGAAAAAAAAATCTAAAATTTGCTGGATTGGAAACAGGGTTCGGCTTTACTTTGTCTTGTTTCAACCAACTCCAACTAAGCAACGAGGCGGCTTTTTGCTGTTTGAGATCAAATTGACAACGTTGACCCTTGTTCATTATGCGAGCCACTCTCACTTTTTTTTTTTTTTTTTAGCTTTACGTTACGTTTTAGTAACTGAAAAATGCTGTCCAATCAGCATCCTTTTTTAGATATTTTTCTCTTTTATTTACTTTATCATTTAATATTATTTAATTAAAACCTTGATCCATTTCTTTTTGGACCATAAACCAAAAAACTAGAATATATCAAATTGAAGCCCAAATCAATATGGGCCAACTCAACAAGACGATCCATATTCTAAACTGACCCGACGGGCTTGATTCCCCCAAGTTCGTCGATCTGGTATGGATCAAGTGTAGTACATCAATCATGCAATCAAGTTAGTTGACTGTTAACGAACGGTTGTGATTTGAAAATCAAAAACCAATTATACAACCGGCCGCACGTAATTCCCACTCCCAACTGGATTCCCCCACTCCAAGTAAAAAATCATCACCAAATTATACCACATGTCTGTTGTCCTATGACTTGTTTATTTATAAGTTTTAACAAATAATAATAACATTAATAAAATAAAATAAACTAAACTATAAGGTGAACATAATATGCTCCATAGAAGGTGAACATGAGAGTATTCAAACTTATAATGTATCATTTGGAGTAATATTGAATGGATAGAGCTCAAATTGATAATATGCTATGTCGAGGAATGCTGAATGGAGGAACTCAGTGCAATAACGTGCTCGATATTCTACTGAGTGGAGGAGCTCAATTCGAATATGTATATGTATATATGTACTATCAAAGGAGGAGTTCAATATGAATTATATATGTTTATACGACTGAACGGACGAGTTCAATCTGCGAATGAAAGAGTTTAATATGAATGATTTATATAGTACTAAATAGGGGAGCTCAACCTGATAATGATATATAATTTTTTTTTGTAATGATATATAATTTTATAGAAAGATTGTCGAAATTTCATAATATATAGTATAAAAAAATTATAGGGAAATTAACAAAATCTCGTAGAGTAATTATCAAAAATCATAAGAAGGTTATAAAATTCATAGGAAAGTTTATTAAAATTTAATAGTTAGGTTATCAAAGTTTTTTATGGAGTTTATCACAATTTCATAGGTAATTATCAAAATTTCATAGTATGGTTATCAAAATTTAATAGGATAGTTATCAAAATTTCATAAAAACATTTAATCGAAACATGTTGACCGCGTGCAACGCACGTGAAAGTTAAAACTAGTTCACTATAACCCTTTTCTTTAGCAAGCCTTTGCGGACAAGGCTATTTTCTTTGGGCCATTCTATATATGACATTGTTCAGTTAATTAACAAAAATAGATTGCTTATTGTAATTTTCTACTTTTCTTCTTTTTATTGACCTAGGAGGATTTATGAGGAAGTGCATATTTGCGGTTTGAAATTGACCTTTTGTTAAGAAACAATTTCAACACACCATCAACATTCTTTAATTTAAAGTCAATTTCCAGGTCAGATATTAATGCTAAGTCTGCAAGATCCCTTAAACACTTCCAATCAGATCCAGAGGAATGAATGTAAACGCGAAAGGGAATCAACTTTTCTTTCTTCTTCATCTTCCAGAATTTTACTTTGAATTGCTTGTCAAATAAATTTTGTATTGGATTTAAATTTAAATTGCTCTAAAATTTGTCACCATTTTTCTTCACCTCAAGACACGCAGCCTTGAATTTGTAAGTAATTAGTCATTTAATCATGATTAATTAATTATTATTGTATTTATTCAATATAAACCTGATTAAGCAGGTTGAAAATTATAGTACAGTGGAATTATTATTACGATAAAGACAAAAGACAAATTTATTCAACAACCAGAGATAAAGAATCAAGCTGCAATGGATAGTTTGAAATGATCAAATGATGATTTTGCCTTTCAATGGCGTCGAGTTGGAAGAAGCTTTTCTCTGATCGAACAGAGCTCAGCTGCAACAGTAGTCATGTTCATTCGCTCGCTTGGCGATTTGGCAGAACAAGTAACTCCAATGTTGAATACTGAAATCAAACACTCAATAAATCTTTGTTCTCTTTGATTGCTTGTCTGGTTCCTAGTATTATTTGCAATTGTCCCCCCTCTGCTTAGTTCTTGAAGAAGAATGGGATCCGCAACCTCAACCACTCTTTCAGGCAAAGCTAGCTTAACATAGTTATGGAGGTTCAGATCCTCTTTAAACATTTCATCAGTAGGCCTCATTCCAGTAAACATCTCCAACAAAAGGATGCCATAGCTATATACATCAATGGACGTGGACACCTTGTTTCCCAAGCCATATTCTGCAATTTTAGTTCATAACAAATTTGCAATCATGTTTAAGGAGTATATATGATCAATTAATTAAGAACATTTTGATAGAAAAAAAAATTACGGAAGAGTGAGTTTACCTGGTGCAATATAACCAATAGTTCCTCTTAAGGAGTTTGATAGGCTTGTGGAGAAATTTTGCATTTCTGTTGGCATGAATTTTGCTAATCCAAAGTCACCTACATGGCCAACCATTTCATCATCAAGAAGAATATTGCTCGGTTTGAGGTCACAATGAACAATTGATGTTTCACAATGATGATGAAGATACTCCAACGCACAAGTAACATCAATAGCCACATTCAATCTCTGAGAAAAGTCTAACTTCTTCGATGCTTCGTTGATGCCAACAGACGGATGCAGCCAATCTTCTAGGCTTCCATGGACCATGAACTCATAAACAAGAGCCTTGAAATCATTGCCCTGATAGTCAATACTCGAGCAGGCAGTTAATAGCTTGACAAGATTTCGATGTCTAACATTCCTTAAGGCCTCACATTCGGATATGAAACTCCTGGATGCTTTGTGGCTCAAAAGATTAAGCACTTTGATAGCAACAATAGCCCCTGTTTCTTCAAGAATTCCTTTAAAAACAGAACCAAAGCTACCTGAGCCTACCAAATTTTTGGTTGAGAATCCATCGGTAGCCTTTAAGATGCTTTGGTAAGACAACTGCAAAAGTGAAGTTTCCATATTGCTGGGTGTAGGCTGCTTTCTTTTCTTTCTAAGAATGAAGCGAACGAACAAGAGCAACAACAAAGTTACTCCTAACAGCCCACAAACAGTAGCAATTGCTATTCTTTTGGGCAAACTAGTTCTTCTTCTAGACTTCTTCACGTTACATGTTGGTAACTGCAACTCAGGTGTTCCTCCACAAAGTTTATTGTTTCCTTGGAGGAAAGTTGCGCTTGCATTCTTAAAGACTCCCTCAGTTGGTATTGGACCATCAAAATCATTGTAAGACAGATTTAAATACTGTAATGACTTGAAGGTCGTAAGGAATTCTGGAATTTCACCAGAGAGATTGTTGCAAGAAAGATCTAAAAACGTTAGACCTCTCAATGCACTCAAGGAATCAGGAATAGACCCTTTGAAGAAATTGTTTTCTAGGCTTAGCTGCTCCAACATGATACAGCTACCAAGACTTCCTGGAAGCATACCTGATAACATGTTGTGGGAAACATCTAAGATACCAAGGTTTTTCAGATTTCCTACTTCAATGGGAAGACCACCAGTCAAATGATTGAAAGATAAGTCAAGTATAATGGATAAGGATGAGAGACCCACTAATTCTGGGGGTATTGGACCACTAAGATTGTTACTAGAAAGGCCCAAGGCAACCAAATTCTGGCACTTACTTAGATTTAGAGGAATGCTTCCGTGAAGATTGTTGTTTCCTAAATTAAGCTTAGTCAAAATCTTTAAATTTCCAAAAGACGGTGGAATAGTGCCGAAGAGTGCATTATTGTCGATATAAACTACTTGTAATATATGGAGCATTCCAATAGTAGGGGGAATGTGACCTGATATTTGGTTGTCATTTGCCGATAGATGCTCCAAATTGATGAGATTTCCCACTCCAGCTGGAATTTCTCCCCATATTTCATTACCTTTTATGCTGAAAAAACCAACATTGACAGACAAATTACTTATGCACTCAGGTATCACCCCTCCAAATCTGTTTTGTGCCATTTCCAACACTCGTAGATCAGTGGCGTTGGTCAAGGTGCAAAGAAAGTTCAAGTCACCGGCTCCC
The DNA here is from genome assembly GCA_001974825.2 of Corchorus olitorius. Classification (NCBI taxonomy): domain Eukaryota; kingdom Viridiplantae; phylum Streptophyta; class Magnoliopsida; order Malvales; family Malvaceae; genus Corchorus; species Corchorus olitorius. Next base: position 34,435 of record AWUE01019098.1, read on the forward strand.
CTATTTCCAAGACTGTTCCTAGCAATTTGTAACCATTGTAACTTTTCCAGCTTCTCAAAGGAAGGTAAGTTTCCAGTAAAATTGTTTAGGCTAGCTTCAAGCCGAATCAGCTTTGTAGCATTGGATATTGAAGGAGGAAACATCCCTGTGAGTTGGTTCTTACTGACACCAAGATCTTCAAGAGATGGCATTGTGAATCCTAGGTCCCAAGGAAGACTTCCTTGAATTTGGTTTACGCCAGTATCAATAACTTGGAGATTGGAGAGATTGAAAAGTGATGAAGGAAGAATACCAGAAAGTTGATTTACTGCCACGGAAAAGAACGTAAGACTTGCAAGTTGGCCAAGACTTTCAGGAATAGGGCCACTCAATCTGTTTCCAACGACAGAAAGTTCGTTCAAAGATGTTAGGTTCCCAAATGATTGAGGGATACTCCCCCTTATCTTGTTAAAGTTAAAATAGAGTCCTTTGAGGTTTGACAGGCTGCCAAGAACAACAGGGATTTCTCCGGTTAGCTGGTTGCCTGAGAATTCAAACTCTCTAAGTTGAGTGCAACCAGATATATTGGAAGGAATTTCCCCAACTATGGAGTTGTTCCAAAGTATCAACTCTCGCAATCTACCCAAACGACCAACTTCTGGAGGGATTACGTGGCTGAAGCTGTTGTTTTGAAGATTTAGCACTCTTAGAAAGCTCAAATTCCCAACATATGGTGATATAGGACCCGTGAGTTTGCAAGATTGCAGTATCAACTCAATCACTCTCTGATGTCGGCGACCGCATGTGATGCCAGGCCACTCGCAAAAATGGACTGAATTGTTCCACCACTTCAACACCCCAAGCGGATCACTTGTGATCTTGGCTTTGAACTCGAGCAAAGCTTGTTGATCTGTAATGTTCCCATCATCACCTGCACAAGATTGCAGAAACCAAACAAATTAACAACTTAATTCGCTGGTAGAAACAACATTAGGAATTAATGGGAGAAAAACATTATTATTATTATTATTATTACCTGCAATTTTGGTCGTTTTGAAGTCAAGTAAGGTTGTTGAATGGAGTAAATTAAAGTTCAAGAGGAGAGTCGACACAGCAAAAGCAAGTGCCCATGTCGACACTTCTAACTGCATCCTTGCTACAAATTGGTATAGTTTTGGGCTTTTGGCAATGGTGGCACTCAGTACTCAACAACTGATAGCATTAATTTACTGAGGTATAGTAAAAGAAAATGGAAAAGATGAACAAGAGAGTTGTAGTAAATAGAACAATCAAAACTAAGCTAACAATGAAGAAGATCAACTCTGGAGAATGGAAAGAAAGAGCAGAGATATAAAACTTCATTCATATAGTCATTAGTCATTCATCAAAGACAGGTGGGCATACATGATACATGCAAAGCCTTTTACACATGCAAGGCAGCACAAGTCTAAAAAGTATTCACCCATCAAAGTCATAGATATAAAACATAATCATAGCATATATATTGAAACTAAATTTTGCATGAAAAACATTATAATCTAACAAGAACAAAGCTTCAAACAACATGTGAGAACTTAAACTATGGGGTTTTCGGTTTGTCATGTAACGTGTTTTGTTTTGTTTTTTTTTGTTTTTTTTTCCAAAATTGGGCGCTTAAAGTAAAAGCCAAAACTCATGAATATATTGTACAATTTGGTGTTTTAGTACTATTTCTTTTTCAAAATCATTATATTTTACATTTTGGTGTTTCCACGTTTTTTCAAGAGTATTTCCGCAACATAAAAAACACGCGGATGATATAAAGTCTACCCTTTGATTCCTGACTAAGGCATGCATCTCAGTCTATTTTTTTGTATTTATCTTTTTTTTCTGTCAAGCAAAGAATTAGGAGACCCTTCAAGATTTGCCTGACTTGTCAACGATAACAGCCATTAGTTCACACCTTTGTAAAATAATAATGTAAATCAACTTAGAGCTTTAGATTTGTCTCACAACAATTTATCAGGTGAAATTCCAGAAAATTTTGGCAGATTTTGATTTCTTAATTAGAGAGTTTGAATCTGTCTTATAACAATTTTGAAGGAATGGTACCCACAGGAGGAGTTTTCCATTATGCAAGCACTACTTTGTTAGCAGGAAATAATAAACTTTGTGGTGGCATACCAGAACTAGAGAGTCTGATTTTTAGGAGGAGTTTTACATAATAATTTACTAAGCAAGTCTGATTTTTGTTGGAATTAAAGAGTCAAGTCGAAAGTCTGGCAAAAAAAAAAAGTCAAGTCGAAAGAGGGAGTGAGGGACTAGAAGTCACTTGTTGAGCATTTGACAGTTGGACCAGGTTATTAATGGGCAACTATTTTGGGTCCTTAGGCTTTAATTAGGCTAATCTTTAGACGTCACAACAAGCCTTTTCGAGGCCTATATGAGATTTTTTTTTTCGGCTTAATGCCCAAAATTCCTAAAGTATCACAAAAAGGACACTTTGCCTCTTAATTTTTTTTCCAACTTTGCCCTCTGAAGTATGAAAAAAGGACATTTTGCCCCCCTGTCGTGATAGAATTTAGTCACGTGCATGCACGTTACTAATGGGTCTATTAACTTGAGGTTGTCTGCTGACATGAAATTTCCACGCTAGTTAAAAGTGAGCCCCACGTCAAACCATTTTTACCCTCAAGAAATTGATAAAAATCCAGTTAGGGCCTATTTTTTGATTGACGTGGAAATTCCACGTCAGAAAAAAACCTCGAGTTAACAGACCCGTTAGTCACGTGCACGCATATGACTGAATTCTGTTACGGCAAGGAGTAAAGTGTCCTTTATTTCATACTTCAGGGGGCAAAGTTAGACAAAAAAAAAAGATTAGGGGACAAAGTGTCTTTTTTGTGATACTACAGAGAGGATTTTGGGCATTAAGCCTTTTTTTTTCCCTTCTTTTTAGGCCAACAATATATATGACATTCTTCAATTTACAAAATAATCTTGCTTATTGTAATTTTTATACTTTTTATACTTTGAATCAAACTTTAACTTAATATATATCAAAGGGAAAAAAAAAAAAAAGAACTAGAAGCATCACAACAAAGCTGATTAACAGGTAGTCGAATCATGTTCACACCATTTTGTTAACTAAACAGAGCTTTTAACCAAAAAATAATGAAAGATGAATTTGACGACGGTATAAAGACGACATTATCACCCTTTTGGATGGAATTATACATTAAAGTTTTGCCCTAACGATGAACTCGAGTAGGATGAATTAGTAGCAATTGTATTATCCAAAAAAAAAAAAGAATTAGTATTAATTGTCTCTTATAGAACAAAGCTTGGCAGCAACAACAATCAGTTAAATGAGTGTTGTTGGAGATTCAACCGAACAAGTGAGTCCAATTTGGAATATTGAATTCAAGTGTTGGAAATTCCGCCTGTCAAGTCTCTCTTTACCAATAAGAAGAATGGGATCTATAATTTCATCCAATTGTTCTAGCAATCCTGCCTTAACAAAGTTGTGGAGACTTTAGACCCTCTCTAAATGGTTCATCAGTTGGCCTCTTTCCGGTAAACATCTCTAGCAAAGAGGAAGCCATAGCTATACACATCCCCTTTTGTGTGGACACCTCATCACACCCCAAGCCATAGTCTGCCAGATAGAGAAGTGAACATTAAATTTACACAGCAATATTAAATTGAACCAAACATTAACACTGGATCAAACGAGACAACAAGGAAATGAACAAGGAGCATCGCATTAATAAAGCTGATTAAACAGGTAGAAAACTTATTAGCACGATTATCAACTTCTAACGATTCTCAATAGAGAAAAAGGCAAAAGGAAAATGGTTATAAGAAACCATTCATCAATCTGTTATAATTTTGGATATCCCAGGAATTAACCAAACAAAAAATTAAAGCGAAAATAACAAAGCAAAATTTATTGTGGACCTATGCCACAAATCTCCACTATCAAATCAATCAATTACAATCAACAATCATAACAATCTCTTTGGCAAACTCTCAATCTAATCAACCCAACATGGGTGATTCTCTCACAACAACCTAAAGCTATCTTAACTTTTTCTCACAACAATACAACCATTTCTATCTCACACACAAAAATCTAAACAGAAACTGCTCATTTATACTAACATAAACTTGGGCTCCAAGAATCCCTTTCCTATTAGGATTCTTGTCCACCAATCAAAAGACTCTAGAAAAATCCTAATCCAAATCTAATTAGGAATTGAGGCAAAAATCCTAACAATCTCCACCTTGACTCAAATTCCTTCATCAAAACTTAATTGCTCCACCCTTTGACCAAATCTGCAAAAGTGACTTTCTTCTTTGTTGGCAAATCCACATCCTTCTTCTCAATTTGATGTGAAGATACCGATCCATCTCCTCTAATTGTGCTTCCACTCAACTCATACAAATTCTTCGAATTCTTTACTCCTTTCATCACAATCATGGAACCTTTGGTGATCTTCAAGCCTCCACCTCGGCAAGAATATTCATAACCCAAGCTATCCAACTTTCCAAGCGAAATCAAATTCCTTGTAAAGTTTGGAACATACCTCACTTTCCCAAGCATCTTGACACTTCCATCATGCAAACGAAGTTTCACACTCCCAATGCCTTCAATTTTTTCTCCACCATTATTAGCCATGTAAACAGGCCACACTTCTCAAGCTTCGAAAACCATTCTTTCTTTGTGCAAATATGTTCAGAACAAGCAGAATCAAACACCCACATATCTCTAGTGTCTTTCTTTTCTTCTTGCACCATCAAAACAACATCTTCATCAGAATACTCCTCAGAGCTATCTGCAGCAGCAATATTAACACCACCCTTATTCTTCTCTTTAGATTTCATGAAATCCCCCAAATCTTCCATTAACTTCTTGCAGTAGGCTTTTATGTGCCCCATCTCATGACAATAATAGCACTCCTTGCTACTCATATCTACCATTGGCCTCGAACTTGATCTTCCTCTTTCATTAAATCTACCCCTCGATCTTGCATCAGTCTTATCCCTTCCATTAGTTCTTCCACGCTCCACCATCAGAGCACCATTCTCTTCATCTTTCTTTTCAGTCTCTTTCAATCTATCATACTCAAAAATTGCAGAAGTCACATCTTGCAAGCTCAAGGTTTTCCTACCAACCATCAAAGCTCTAGTCACAGGATCATACCTGTCGGTAAGAGAATTAATCAACAAAACTGCTTTATCAACCTCTTTCATGACTTCATCCACACTAGCCAGCTGAGTAACCAATCTATTGAACTCGTTTAGGTGTGCCCTTAAACTTGTTCCCACCTTCATCTTCAATCCAAATAATTCTCTCTTCAAACATAACATGTTAGTAATCGATTTTGACATATAAATCGACTCCAACTTATCCATCAACTCCTTTGGGGTTTTCACATCTAACACATCATACTTAATTTCAGTAGCAAGATTCAAACGAATTGTACTTACTGCTTTTTGTTGAATATCTCTCCACTTGTTCTCATTCATCGCTGCAAGCTTATCAGTTTCAAACGCATCTCCCAATCCTTGTTGTACTAACACATCTATTATCGTACTCTTCCATATCTGAAAACTGTTCATTCCATTGAACTGCTCAATCTCAAACTTCAAAGCTGATCCGCTGCTTTCGGTCATCTCCAATCAACCAGGCTCTTGATACCACTTGTTGTAACTTCGGATATCCCAGGAATTAACCAAACAAAAAATTAAAGCGAAAACAACAAAGCAAAATTTATTGTGGACCTATGCCACAAATCTCCACTATCAAATCAATCAATTACAATCAACAATCATAACAATCTCTCTGGCAAACTCTCAATCTAATCAACCCAACATGGGTGATTCTCTCACAACAACCTAAAGCTATCTTAGCTTTCTCTCACAACAATACAACCCTTTCTATCTCACACACAAAAATCTAAACATAAACTGCTCATTTATACTAACATAAACTTGGGCTCCAAGAATCCCTTTCCTATTAGGATTCTTGTCCACCAATCAAAAGACTCTAGAAAAATCCTAATCCAAATCTAATTAGGAATTGAGGCAAAAATCCTAACACAATCACCCTGAACTCTATCGCTTTGATGCAAATTTGAGTATTACAATAGGATCATTAAAAACTGTAAAAGGACACGTGTCATTATGAATGTAGCACAAGTGGGGCGCAAAAAAATGCGGCATGGGATTTTTTTTTTTGAGAAATAAACTTTTTGATTAATGAGATTGGGATTACAAACGCACATGAAAACCCGTACACCGCTACATGATTAGCTACATTACCGAAGTGCTAATCTATGAGCCAACAAACAAACCCCTTCCCCAACAAATACAATTGAAATCTCATAACACCTACTCTTAAACCTAGAAACTAGAAACTATACCTACCCACAAACCAAATAAACAAATATACAAATTACAAATTAAACTCATATTTCATGAGAGTTGAACCCAAGACCTCATGGTCCAGGTATATGTTGGAACTAAGAGTCCAGTACTCTACCACCAGGCCAAATGCCCGATGGCCATGGGATTTTTATTTACTTAATACCGTTTCACTCATTTCTCATTTTCTTTTTTACTACTCATGAACATGATATTTAAATGGGCTACACAATAGGAGGTAACCCTCTTTTATCTAAAATCTCACCCCGCCCATCCCAGGATTCAAACTCAAGACCTCTCGCAAGAAGCCCTAAACATTAACCACTGGGGTGTCCTCTTAGGGACCCTCATTTCTCATTTTCGTTTTCACACAATAAAGAAAATCAAAGAGAAAGAAAAAGAGAAGAGCTCTGAAAATTTAGAAATGGCAACATCTTTTTTGTTATCACGTTCTTCCTTGTTTCCCTGAGTCTGATCAGACTCACCGCTGCCATCCCAACCATGGGAATTATCCTCTCCGCCGTCGCCAGTCCCTCGTCGACCAGCGCCACCCCTGAAGATCTGGTCAAGGTGGCGTCTGGGATGAAATTCTAGCACATCCGAGTATTCCATTCTGAAACAACAACCGAATTCTTGAATCGCCTCTCGTCGTGCACAACCTTAGATCGATGTGTTTCTAACCATCCCCACAGGAGGTGTGGCTTATTTGCAACGAGATTTTTCCATAGCTAAGGACTGAGTTCTTCAAAACGTAACCCCTTTCCACCCTCAAAGTCCCGGGTCTCCGACTCAAATTGGATTTCTTTAGGAAAATCTTGCGATTCATGGAGGAAACATACACCCCATTGCTTATCGATCTATACCCATACCAGATTTTGAAGAGCAGGCTGGAGATGCCCGTTGCCTTTAACATTGGATTAGTGGAGAAAATATGGAAAAAGAAGTAGAAGCATCACACTAATAAACCTGATTAAGCAGGTTGAAAATTATAGTGCAGTGGAATTACTAGTACGACAAAGACAAAAGACAAATTTATTCAACAACCAGAAAGAAAGAATCAAGCTGCATTAGATAGTTGGAAATGATCAAATGATGATTTCGCCTTTCAATGGCGTTGAGTTGGAAGAAGCTTTCCTCTGATAGAACAGAGCTCAGTTGCACGAGAGCGGGCACGAGAGCTCAATTTCCTCTGTCAAGCTCCTGGAAGCAAATAAATTTCTTGAGGCAACCCGAGAGTGGGGATGTACCCTTGCCGCGCACGGGGAGGGTCCTGATAGATTACAAATTTTAGCAGAAAAATCCTATTTTCATTGGGCTTTTCTCCATATTCTTCCTTGGATTATTTCGTACAATTATTGGGCTGATTGGATCCAAAATAACCTAGTCCTTTTAGTGTTTGGATTAATATTATTGTATTTTATTTTGTCTTTAACTTTTCCTAAGTTAGCTAGGATTTAGGTCACTCTATATAAAAGGAGACTTTAGATTAGAATTAGAGGGCTCTTCGCTTTGCTCCTTTTTGGGCAGACTTTGGCGCAACTCTCTTCTCTATTTGCAACGTTATTTTCTTTTTCTTCCTTAATTGAAAACTCAAGAAAATTGGTTCTATTTCTTCTTCTCATGTCTTTGGGTTTTATTAATTCAAATGATAATTGTGTTTTTTTTTTCAATAACATGAATTTTCTTGTTTCCAATTCCTTGCTTAGACTAATGGGTTGATTTGTGAGAATTATTGTTCTTAAATTGAATATTGGCTAAATACCCAAAAAAATCCCTTATGTTTTGCTTTTGGGACAAAATAATCCCTTATGTTTTTTTTGGGACAAATTAATCCATTACGTTTCAAAAATGAGCCACGTTAGTCCTTTTTGGACGGTCCGTTAGTCACGTGACTAACGGTCGTCAGATTTGCTGACGTGGCTTTTCCATGTCAGCAAGAAGTCTACGTGGCATTTCCATGTCAGCAAGGGACTGATTTGTCCCAAAAGAAAAACATAAGGGATTTTTTTGTCCCAAAAGAAAAACATAAGGGATTTTTTTTAGTATTTAGTCTATAATTTAATTTTCGAAATAAAAAATTGATTTTTTTTCTTTTTTCTTTTTTCCTTCTCCTTCTTTCCAAAAACTCTATCAACAATGTACCAAATAATAACTCATCTTTTAAAATTAAAATGATAAAGATAATTCCAAAAAAAAATAGTAAAAATAAAATAGTTATAAAAATATTGAATTTAATGAAATAAAAATAGAATTTTTGGTAAAACAAAACTATAAATGTTTAAATAATGTCATTTAAGAAATATATTTAAAAAACAAGCCCTTAACATCACGTGCCTCTATTTTCTAGAAACAAGTCCCTAACATATTTAATCTACTCTTAGCCGAAACGAAAAAACTCTCCCCGACCTCCTAACTCCGGCGGCCAAGTACGAATGTTATAAAACTTTTGAGTTGATTATTATATCCTTCTTTTTCGATTATATTCTTAAATGCCATTATTTAAATTTTTATAGTTTTACTCAACTAAAAACTCTATTTTTATTTAATTTAATCTAATATATTTATAAATATTTATTATTACCATATTACTATTTTAATTAAAAAAACTTATATATATTTGAATTTTTTTAAATATATTTCTTACCCTTATTTTTCAAATATATTTCTTAAATGCCATTTTTAAACTTTTACAATTTACTCAATTAAAAACTCTATTTTTATTTAATCAAATCTAATATATTTATAACTATTTTATTTTTACCATTTTACTATTTTAATTAAATATATTTCATAAAAGGACATTATTTAAACTTTTACAGCTTTATTTTACCAAAAATTCTATTTTTATTTAATTAAATTCAATATTTTTATAACTATTTTATCTTTACCATTTTTTTAGGGAATTATCTTTACCATTTTAATTTTAAAAGATGAGTTATTATTTGGTACATTGTTGGTAGAGTTTTTGGAAAGGAGAAGAAGGAAAAAAGAAAAAAATCAATTTTTTGTTTCGAAAATTAAATTATAGACTAAATACTAAAAAAAATCCCTTATGTTTTTCTAAATACTAAAAAAAATCCCTTATGTTTTCATTTTGGGACAAAAAAATCTCTTATGTTTTTCTTTTGGGACAAATCAGTCCCTTGCTGACATGGAAAAGCCACGTGGATGCCACGTAGACTTCTTGCTGACGTGGAAAAGCCACGTCAGCAAATCTGACGGCCGTTAGTCACGTGACTAACGGACCGTCTAAAAAGGACTAACATGGCTCATTTTTGAAACGTAAGGGATTAATTTGTCCCGAAAAAAACATAAGGGATTATTTTGTCCCAAAAGCAAAACATAAGAGATTTTTTTTGGGTATTTAGCCATTGAATATTCATCTAAGTATTCTATAATTCCGAATTTATTTTATGTATTTATAATTCTTGTTAATTTGGGTGGCCAACTTATTAATTAGGATTATAGATCTATTGGTAGTTGGAATTCTATACCGTTTGGTTAGGTTTCACAAGGTAGTAACTAGTTGATTGGGAGTTATTGAAGGGTAACTGGGAATCACTAGGGAATTATAGATGCGAATTGAATGCTCGCCCGTTTGGGGAGTGTTATTCGTGTAGGCTATAATTCACTATACTTAATGCTATTGAACCTTGAATTCTTTGAGCGTTTGCCATAGGGTTAGGACCTCAATTAGACTAGTTAATAGCGTTCGCTTTAATTAGTATTATGGTGAATTCATGGGATTGATTAGCGTTTGTTGTCAATCTAGGCCTTCTATTTTGATGAATATACTAACTTCTTTTGTTTCAAAGATCAGGTCAACCTAATTAGTCAAGCTTGGGATTGGAAGTTTTCTCATAATCACTCTTTCTTTTATTTAAATTATTTGCTATTTAGTTTATTTATTCTTAGTTTAGTTCATAGTTTATTTTCAATTATTCAAAACACCCCTGATTTATTTTGTTGCTAGAAAGTAGTTAGTGAACAACTCTCTGAGGATCGACCTGAACTTACCATGTCTATAGGGATAGTTTAGTTAATTTATTTTTGGTGGTAAACAACACCCATCAATACTTTAATCAGTCTCAATCGGAAAGCCGCTAAGATACAAGACAAATGTCTTTGAACATAGGATACAAGCAATTAAAAGCAGCAGGTCAGTGTTTACATATTTGGCTCGAATCTCTTTTTCAAAGCCAATATTCTAATGGTTGAGATCAAAACATGTTAGTCATTTTGAGTTTTTATGAATATGACTAATGCTATACATGAGGAATTCATGAAAAATTTACTCATAACATCTCTGCTATGTTTCTCAATATGAAAATTTGCATATGTGAACTCTTTTGGGTTTTTAAGATGTTGGAACAAGAGTTTTTTTGGTTTTAACTAAGGTTTTATGTCTAAATTATTGCTGGTTTTAATAAAAGTAGAAACCACTTTTCTCCGACCCCAAAACTCATGCGAATATATAGGATTAAGGATTAGGCATCAACGTCTAGAATTGCTGGTATAGCTTGTTACTAACACTAATTATATGCTCTATTAATGAGTTTTCGGTGGTCTGGTGTATTATTTGCTATATGCCCCGTTTTTTTCTCCCTCCTTGGTTCTCCCCCCTTATGTGTCTAAATATTATTGGTTAGTTTTCTATCGTATTATTGTTCAAATCTAGCGGCCTCAAACTAGCAGTTTAGCACCCTCAACACTTTGAAGCTAAAAATCCCCTGCATTCGCGTCGAGTTTTTCAATTTATATATAATTGGAATTAAGTAATTTCAATTCTAACTGGAAAATGGAAAAAAGGAAATGAAGTTTTACTTTGATTGTAATTCATTGTTCTAAATATTATTCGGAATTCCAAATATATAATAATATATATTGGTTTTCTCCCAATCACCTTTGGACAATGTCAGCATTAGAAGAGCCAAATACTGAGCATACAATAGTTTGAGGATAACTTAGTGACATTAGTTTTATATTTTAATTCTAAAACTCTATAATAATAAATTATTAATTTTAAAATTTACCCTTAAAATTAAACTAAAATTTTAATTTGGGGCTAAACTTAGTGACATTAGTTTTATATTTTAATTCTAAACCCTATAACAATTAATTATTAATTTTGGAATTTACCCTTAAAATTAAATTATAATTTTAATTTGGGGCTAAGCTCAGTGACATTAGTTTTATATTTAATTTCTAAAAAGAATAAAAATAGAAAAAAAAAGACAAATGGAGTTAAGGAAATGTTAGATGCCACGTCAGGGGAAATGACCTCCTTAAATTTAGACACAATTTTAGCCCAAGGTTTAGCCCCCTTTTAAAAGAAATCCTGTATAAAAGGTAAGCCCCCAAATTTGAGATATTATTGGGATAGACTTTTAGTAAATTGATGAGTTGTCTTCATGTTATTGGTTGGTTCCATAGATGACGTTGTGGATCCGTCCCACCTAATAATTTCTTGAGGGGATGGGGATGGGGCAATTAGCATTTTTCTTATTTCCTTGTGCTTGTTGAAGCTTTTGGTTGTTGAAATCCATGTGTTTTTGATGATAACAAAACATTCTCTTCATTTAAGTCTAACAAAGCTCCTAAGTGGGCAATATTAGTATATCATTGACTGCACTAACAACCTTTCTAGATGCCTTGCTTGTTGATATTAAGAATCTCATTGAAGGACTTAAAGATATAGACTTGAAGCTTCATAGGGGAGGACTCCATGATCAATTTATTAGGGCTTATGAAGCATGAGAAGATCAATGAGAGAATTGAAGTGGAATAGAAAGAAAGTCAAGCAAAGCAAGAAGTGATTAGATTGGGAGCCTTGTGGATTACTAGCTTTCTCATCAAGGGCTTAAAGGATTTAAGTTGGAAGTTTCATAGTACAAGAATAGATTAATCTCGTGAAGAAGCATGAAGCATGGAATGATGCATGAGAAGCTTAGTAAGAAGATAATGTGGAACCAAACAAGGCTAAAAGAACCAATCGTGATTGCCTATGTAAGTGGGAAAAATGCTACAACTCTGAAGATGAAGATCGGACATGATATGAAAGCATAATTCAAATCTTTAATACATTGGCAATAAACAGTGAAATATAGAATGTGAAGAGTTTGGATCATGTTAGTGGGATCATCAACACATTTGGTGGAAGAAGAAGCTCAAGCTAAATTCTTTAATGAAGATTCCAACATGACAATGATCGCAGCAATTAGAGTCATGGTCATTAATGTGGAAATACAATAAGAAGACTTAGTCCCAATACACTCAGCATGAAGAAAGTCTACACAAATTTCTGATGGAAATTTATGTAAACATTAGTGGGACAAACTGGAGCACAATAATTAGTGACACTAATTGACTGTACAGACAGACTATGACAGACTGCATTTCAACGCCAGAAAACGACAAAATAACGGCTAGTTTGCTGTCAGTCACACTAAAACGGTCAGAAACGGCTAGAAACGACTATTTTTCTATTTCTTCATAAATATACAAGTTCAAATGATGTGGAAGCATGGAGAGACAATATGTAGAGGGTAGAACTTAGCTAAACTCTCTAAATGGCCTTTAAACCAAGAATTCTTCACTCTTATCATTTTTCTCTTGGTTTTTGGCTTGAGGTTTAGTGTGTTTATAGTCTATATTTTTATGTAAACCTCTTAAAGCTTAAATTGTGTAATGAGATCAGTTGAAGAGTGTTGGGAAGACTCTCAACAAGCTAAGGAGCTTGGGTATGGAGCATGGGATTTGCTCAACTTGTAAAGGCGTGATGAAGACCCGTGTAACTTCATTGGAACGACGTGATGAAGGCCCGTAACTTCATTGGTTGTAAGAGCTTGAATGGCTCAGTTGTGATGGCTTGGTGAAGGGCTTTAACTTACTTAGTGGATTGGTTGAAATCCTTGGTGGGAATAGCCAAGGTAGAGGACGTAGATCATGGAGGACCGAACCTCTATAAATAAGCTTGCATTGTCTTTTCTCTAAACCCTTAATTGAATTATGCTCTCAACTAATGTTTGAACAACTCTATCCTTTCTCTTATTTGTTGAGTATCTCCTCATTACTTTCCTTACTCAAACACACATTTGCCTTGAAGAGTTTTGTACCAAACTACTCATTTCTTTATCCTCTAAAGACTTCAAATTACACTCCTAATCATATACAAACCTTCATGATTGATGTTCAACTCTGAATCAGTGCCACTTGGATTTTACAGAATCTGCTGTCATTCTTATGTATTGCTTGCACTAATAGCAATAGCTTGAATTAGTGTCACTGAGAAATTACAGAAGCTTCTATCATCATTCGCACCAACAATAGAAGCTTCAAGAGTTTTCGAAGAAGTGCTATTCACCCCCCTCTTGCACTGCCCTACAGGACCAACATTGGTTTGCAAGTTAATTAATTAGTTAATACTTTAATCTTCAGATGATTCAATTTCTTTCTTGGTCTTCATCTCCGTATTTTGGCAAGTTATACTCTATATGCTATAGCAAAGTTGAAGCATGTAAAGAACACTTTACTATAAATGCAACCTTTGTTCTAAACATTACCATGACAAGAAAAAAAGGAATGTTTGCAAGATTATAGCAGATAGTGAAGGTGAACACTGAATTTACACAAAACATTATTAAATTGAATCAAAATTTAACATTGGATCAAACGAGAAAACAAGGAAAAAAAATTAACAAGAAGCATCACATTAATAAAGCTAATTAAGCAGGTAGAAAATTATAGTGTAGGAGTCTAGGAGAATTATTAGTACAAGAAGCCTAAGAAAGGCTATTTTATTCCACAACCAACAAGGAATTGAAACAAGCTGCATTGCAATTGGAAATGATGGTTTTGCCTGTCAATGACGTCGAGTTGGAAGAAGCTTTTCTCTGAGGGAACAGAGCTTAGCTGCAACAGTAGTCATGTTCATTCGCTCGCTTGGCGATTTGGCAGAACAAGTAATTCCAATGTTGAATACTGAAATCAAACACTCAAGAAATCTTTGCTTTCTTAGGTTGCTTGTCTGACTTCTAGTATCATTTGCAATTGTCTCCCCTCTGCTTATTTCTTGAAGAAGAATGGAATCTGTAACCTCAGCCACTCTTTCAGGCAAAGCTAGTTTAACATAGTTGTGGATATTCAAATCCTCTTTAAACATTTCATCAGTAGGTCTCTTTCCAGTAAACATCTCCAACAAAAGGATGCCATAGCTATAGACATCAATAGAGGTGGATACCTTGTTTCCCAAGCCATATTCTGCAATTTTAGTTCATTACAAATTTGCATTAATCGTGTTTAAGGAGTATATATGATCAATTAATTGAGAACATTTTGATAGAAAAAAGAATTACAGAAGTAAGAGTTTACCTGGTGCAACATAACCAATAGTTCCTCTTAAGGAGCTTGATAGGCTTGTGGAGAAATTTTGCATGTCTTCTGGCATGATTTTTGCTAATCCAAAGTCACCTACATGGCCAACCATTTCATCATCGAGAAGAATATTGCTCGGCTTCAGGTCACAATGAACAATTGGTGTTTCGCAATTATGATGAAGATACTCCAATGCACAAGCAACATCAATAGCCACATTCAATCTTTGAGAAAAGCCTAACTTCTTCGGTGCCTCCTCTTCCTCGTTGATGTCAACAGACGGGTGCAGCCAATCTTCTAGACTTCCATGGACCATGAACTCATAAACAAGAGCCTTAAAAGCATTGCCCTGATAGTCAATACTCGAGCAGGCAGTTAATAGCTTGACAAGATTTCGATGTCTAACATTTTTGAGGGACTCACATTCGGATATGAAACTCCTGGATGCTTTTTGGCTCAAAAGATTAAGCACCTTGACAGCAACAACAACACCGATTTCCTCAAGAATTCCTTTAAAAACATAACCAAAGCTACCTGAACCTACCAAATTTGATGTTGAGAATCCATTGGTAGCCTTTAAGATGCTTTGGTAAGACAACTGCAAAAGTGAAGCTTCCATATTGGTTGCTATTGGCTGCTTTCTTTTCTTTCTAAGAATTAAGCGAAGGAAAAAGATCAGGAACAACAAAGTTACTCCTAGCAGCCCACAAACAACAACAATTGCTATTCTTTTAGGTGAACTAGACTTCTTCACATTACATGTTGGTAACTGGAACTCAGGCGTTCCTCCACAAAGTTTGTCGTTTCCTTCGAGGAAGATAGCACTTTTATTCGTAAAGACTCCCTCAGTTGGTATTGGACCATCAAAATCATTGTAAGACAGATTTAAGTACTGTAATGACTTAAAGGTCATAAAAAATTTTGGAATTTTACCAGAGAGATTGTTATGAGAAAGCTCTAAAAATGTTAGGCCTCTCAATGAACTTAAGGAATCAGGGATAGACCCATTGAAGAAATTGTTTCCTAGGCTTAGTTGCTCCAGCATTATACAACTACCAAGACTACCTGGAAGCACACCAGATAACATATTGTGGGAAACATCTAACGTACCCAGGTCTTTCAAATTTCCTACTTCAGTTGGAAGCATACCGGTGAAATGATTGAAAGATAAGTTAAGTAAAAGGGACAAGGATGAGAGACCAACTAATTCTGGGGGTATTGGACCGCTAAGATTGTTATCAGAAAGCTCCAAGACAACCAAATTCTGACACTTACTCAGATTTAGAGGAATGATGCCCTGAAGATTGTTGTTACTTAAAGAAAGCTCTGTCAAAATCTTTAAGTTTCCAAAAGAAGGTGGAATAGTGCCGAAGAGTGCATTATTGAAGATATAAAGTTCTTGTAACTTATGGAGCATTCCAATAGTAGGGGGAATGTAACCTGATATTTGGTTGTCAAATGCTGATAGAACCTCCAAGTTGATGAGATTTCCTACTCCAGCTGGAATTTCTCCCCAGATTTCATTACGATCTACAACGAAAACTCTAACAGTGACAGACAAATTACTTATGCACTCAGGAATCACCCCTCCAAATCTGTTCTCACTCAAAATCAACATCTGTAGGCCAGTGGCATTGGTCAAGGTGCAAAGAAAGTTCAAGTCACCGGCTCCCCTATTTCCAAGACTGTTACGACCAATTTGTAAGGTCTGTAACTTTTCCAGCTTTTCAAATGAAGGTAAGTTTCCACTAAAATTGTTTAGCGCAATTGCAAGGTAATTGAGATTTGTGGCATTGGATATCGAAGGAGTAACCATCCCTGTGAGTTGGTTGTCATTGACAGCAAGAGCTTCAAGAGATGGCATTGTGAATCCTATGTCCCAAGGAAGAGTTCCTTGAATTTGGTTATTTCCGCCAATGTCGAGAATTTTAAGATTGGAGAGATTGAAAAGTGATGGAGGAACAATACCAGAAAGTTGATTGCCTGACACGGAAAAGAATGTAAGACTTGCAAGTTGGCCAAGACTTTCAGGAATAGCTCCACTCAATCTGTTGTCAACGACAGAAAGCACGTTCAAAGATGTTAGATTCCCAAAGGATTGAGGGATACTCCCCTGTAGCTTGTTATAGTGTAAATAGAGCATTTTGAGGTTTGACAAGCTGCCGAGAACAACAGGGATTTCTCCGATTAGCTGGTTGCTTGAGACTTTAAACTCTCTAAGTTGAGTGCAACTAGATATATTGGAAGGAATTTCACCACCTATGGAGTTGTTCAAAAGTAGCAATGCTCGCAATCTACGCAAACGGCCAACTTCTGGAGGGATTTCATGGCTGAAGCTGTTATTTGTAAGATCTAGCACTCTAAGAAAGCTCAGATTTCCAATATATGGTGATATAGGACCCGCGAGTTTGCAAGATTGCAAATCCAGCCCGATCACTCTCTGATGTTTGCGACCGCAAGTGATGCCAGGCCACTTGCAAAAATGGACTGAATTGTTCCACCACTTCAACACCCCAAG
The DNA here is from genome assembly GCA_001974825.2 of Corchorus olitorius. NCBI lineage: Eukaryota > Viridiplantae > Streptophyta > Magnoliopsida > Malvales > Malvaceae > Corchorus > Corchorus olitorius. The sequence continues at coordinate 51,713 of AWUE01019098.1, forward strand.
CGGATCACTTGTGATTCTGGCTTTCAACTCCAACAAAGCTTGTTTATCCGTAACGTTCCCACCACCTGCCAATGATTGCAAAAACCAAATATATTTCAGGAAGAACATAATGGCAAAAGGAAACCCAAAGATACTTGCAAATGTTATAGTAATTATACCAGCTATCTTGGTCGTCGTTTTGGAGTCAAGTAAAGAGTGTTGAGCTCTGCCATTTCCAAGTAAATTAAAGCTCAAGAGGAGACTCACAACAAAAGCAAGCGCCCAGGACTCTTTTAAGTTCATCTTCACTAACCCCATCAAACCAGATATGGGTTTTTCGGTTTGTCATGTAACTTTTATTCACAGTTTGGTGCTTAAATACAAAGCCAAAACTCATGAATATTATACAATTTACAAATTTTTATTTTATTTATTTAATTCATGAATAAAGAAAAAGGCAACTCAACACTCTTGCCCCTTGACTTACAGAGTCAAGAAATGCAATTTGCTAGAACCCACTAGTTTTTGCCTACTTCCAATAATTTCTATTAAGGTGGAAATAAAGACTTTGATTTCTATATATAAAGGTATAATTTTTTGTCTACTTTCAAGACTTTGATTTTGCCATAGGACTATTAGGGTGCATTTGGTTAGAATCACTATTAGCTTCCGTTTTCCGAATATAATTTCTTGGAAAATCTATTGAATGCTTCAATTTTAGACCAATTTGAATAGTAAAGCTTGGTGGCGCACTCGTTATTGGAAAAGCATTAATGCTGCAATATTATATCTTCCTGATAACGATCTTAGTGGTACCATTACAAAACCGCCACATATAATTTCGTGAAAATGGAAAATTAAGTAGCCTCGCCTCAGATTGAAAGGAAACAAAAGTTCTTCAAAATTGTCTCACCTTGCAACTTATTCATGTGCATACAGAGAGAAATGCAAAGTAAGACCTCTACCTAGCTAGTCTCCCCCAGGCCCCAGCCTCCCCCTGACGTGTCTTCTCTCTTCTTCTTTTTTTTTCTATTTTCATTTTTTTTAGTTTTTATTAAGTTGAGTCCCAATAAGAGAAATTTTGATTTTTAAGAGTAAATTATGAAATTAAAGTTTTTTTATTATAAAGTTTTAGAAATAAAAAATAAAATTAATTTCACTAAGTTTAGCTCTAAATTAAAATTTTATTTTTATTTTAAGAGTAAATTTCAAAATTAATAATTTATTGTTATAGGGTTTTAGAAATATAATACAAAACTAATTTCACTGAGTTTAGTCCCAAATTAAATTTTTTTTTATTTTAAAGGTAAATTCCATAATTAATAATTTATTGTTATATAGGGTTTTACAAATAAAACATATAACTAATTCACTAAGTTTAGCACAAATTAAAAATAAATTTTCATTTTAAGAGTTAGAAAAATTAAGATTTGTAAAGGATATATTGGGACCAATAAAATAATAACATGTAGCCTGACGTATGATGGACACATCAAGAGGGAGAAAAGGGGGGAGAACCAGGCGGGGCATGTAGCATGGTTGAATGGAAAATTTATCGGTATCTTGATTGCAAAGTAGCCTTGCCCCAGATTTAAAGCAAACAAAAGTTCTTCAAAATTGTTTCACCTTGCAACTTATTCATGTGCATAGAGAGAAAGCAATGCAGTAAAAGCAAAGTAAAAACCTCTACCTAGTAGTAATCTGTAATCCAATTATTTTAAGCTGAAATTAATCCATAATTTAAATTGCTTTCTCATGCAAGTACAAAGGGCTGATAAGTTCTGGCTATAGCCTCATTCATGAATCATGACCATTGGTAGAAAACATTGATATTGGAAGCCATACAAACAGAAGCACATTGTTCAAAACGGGTAACACAAAATGGTTACATTTTTCTAAATAAACCCCATTGATAGATTCTTTTTTCTGTTTCTTTATGTTTAAGTAGGCCATTTGTCAAAATTTGTTGGTTAATTAATAACACACAAATCTAATTGGTTCATGATGTGTGCATGAACTTTTAATGTGGCCATATATCTTATGTTCTTTTTGTCAATTGACAATTGATATATGTAAATTTTGGACGAATGGGCTTAAGATCTAATAAGAATTTCATAGAAGCTGCTGACAGATGGTGATGATGGAAGTCAAGAGAGAGAGGCTATGGAAAACATTTTAATAACTAGGTAACAATGCCTTAGATATAAGAGTTGAAAGAATCTATAAATATTTAACTTGAAACTCCCATTTTGAATAATTTTTCTCAAAATAATAATCTCCCAGTTTCAGATTCAATTTTTTCCTTATCTTTTCAGGTAGGCTGTAATAAAACATGTTAGATACCATTTCGTGTGGCTGCAAGCCATCCGGAGCATAATTTATACCGTCTTATTATTTGTAGAATGAATGCCCTGTTTCCCCTGTATTCATAATTTTTTACACAAATTTGCCCAGATTTTACCTCTGCATTAAAGATACTACTAATGATCAATATATTTGTAAGTGCCTAGCTCTAATGATGATTGTTTTGACATGGAAATTAAAAACCAAACTAGTTTTTTTCTTCCACAAACTAAGAAATTCGTGACTGGATGTTAGAATCCTGCCTTCCAACTGTATCAATGTAATTAATTTCATGTCATGAACAAAAGGCCGTTTTCTCTGATAATAGCAACACTAACTTTAAGTAGTTTCCTATGTTTCATCCCAGTTCAGAAGGAGAAACATCACATTAATAAACCTAATTAACAACACTACTGTGGAGTTATTAGTACGATAAGGACAAAAAGGCAAATTATAATGATTTTGCCTTTCAATGGCGTCGACGAAGCTTTTCTCTAATAGAACAGAGCTCAGCTGCAACAACAGTCATGTTCATTCGCTCAATTGGCAATTTGGCAGAACAAGTAACTCCAACATTGAATACTGAAACCAAACACTCAAGAAATCTCTGCTCTCTTTGATTGCTTCTCTGGTTTCTAGTATTATTTGCAAATGTCTTCCCTTTGATTATTTCTTGAAGAAGAATGGGATCAGTAACATCAGCCACTCTTTCAGGCAAAGCTAGCTTAACATAGTTGTGGATGTCCAAATCTTCCTTAAACATTTCATCAGTAGGTCTCTTCCCTGTGAACATCTCCAACAAAAGGATGCCATAGCTATAGACATCAATGGAGGTGGATACCTTGTTTCCCAAGCCATATTCTGCAATTTTAGTTCAATAAAAATTTGCAATCATGTTTAAGAAGTATATAAGATCCATTAATTGAGAATATTTTGATAGAAAAAATTAGAAAAGTAAGAGTTTACCTGGTGCAACATAACCAATAGTTCCTCTTAATGAGCTTGAGAGGCTTGTGGAGAAATTTTGCATGTCTTCTGGCATGATTTTTGCTAATCCAAAGTCACCTACATGGCCAACCATTTCATCATCAAGAAGAATATTGTTTGGCTTAAGGTCACAATGAACGATTGATGTTTCACAATGATGATGAAGATACTCCAATGCACAAGCAACATCAATAGCCACATTCAATCTTTGAGAAAAGTCTAACTTCTTCTGTGCCTCCTCTGCCTCATTGATGCCAACACATGGATGCAGCCAATCTTCCAGGCTTCCATGGACCATGAACTCGTAAACAAGAGCCTTGAAATCATTGCCCTGATAGTCAATACTCGAGCAGGCAGTTAAGAGCTTGACAAGATTTCGATGTCTAACATTCCTCAGGGCCTCACATTCGGATATAAAACTCCTGGATGCTTTGTGGCTCAAAAGATTAAGCACCTTGACAGCAACAACAACCCCTGTTTCTTCTAGAATTCCTTTAAAAACAGAACCAAAGCTACCTGAACCTACCAAATTTGAGGTTGAGAATCCATCGGTAGCCTTTAAGATGCTTTGGTAAGACAACTGCAAAAGTGAAGTTTCCATATTTCTTGGTGTAGGCTGCTTTCTTTTCTTTCTAAGAATGAACCGAACGAACAAGAGTAATAGCAAAGTTACTCCCAGCAGCGCACAGACAATAGCAATTGCTATTCTTTTGCGCAAACTAGTTCTTCTCCTTGGCATCTTCAAATTACATTTCGATAAGTGGAACTCAAGTATGCCTCCACAAAGTTTATTGTTTCCTTGGAGGAAAGTTGCACTTGCATTCTTAAAGACTCCCTCAGTTGGTATTGGACCATCAAAATCATTGTAAGACATATTTAAATACCGTAACGACTTAAAGGCCATAAAAAATTCTGGAATTTCACCAGATAGATTGTTATGAGAAAGATCTAAAACTGTTAGGCCTCTCAATGAACTCAAGGAATCAGGAATAGAACCATTGAAGAAATTGTTCCCTAGGCTTAGTTGCTCCAACACTATACAACTACCAAGACTGCCTGGAAGCACACCAGATAACATATTGTGGGAAACATCTAATGTACCCAGGTTTTTCAAGTTTCCTACTTCAGTTGGAAGCATACCGGTCAAATGATTGAAAGATAAGTCAAGTATAATGGATAAGGATGAGAGACCAACTAATTCTGGGTGTATTGGACCACTAAGATTGTTACTAGAAAGGCCCAAGGCAACCAAATTTTGGCACTTACTTAGATTTAGAGGAATGCTGCCTTGAAGATTGTTGTTTCCTAAATTAAGCATAGTCAAAATCTTTAAATTTCCAAAAGACGGTGGAATAGTGCCGAAGAGTGCATTGTTGAAGATGTAAAATTGTTGTAACTTATGGAGCATTCCAATAGTAGGGGGAATGTGACCTGATATTTGATTGTCAAATGCTGTTAAAACCTCCAAATTGATGAGATTTCCCACTCCTGCTGGAATTTCTCCCCATATTTCATTACCATGTATTCTAAAAAAACTAAGATTGACAGACAAATTGCTTATGCACTCAGGTATTATCCCTCCAAATCTGTTTCGTGCCAGCTGCAACACTTGTAGATTAGTGGCATTGGTCAAAGTGCAAAGAAAGCTCAAGTCACCAGCTCTCCCGGTTCCAAGAGGGTTCTTAGAAATGGCAAACCACTGTAACCTATTTAGCTTCTCGAAGGAAGGCAAGTTTCCAGAAAAATTGTTGCCCGCAACTTGAAATAGTACTAGATTTGTGGCGTTTGATATTGAAGGAGGAAGCAATCCAGTGAGATAGTTTTTACTGACGGAAAGGTATGTAAGAAATGGAATTGTGATTCCCATGTCCCCAGGAAGACTGCCTTGAAGTTGGTTTTCACCAATATCAAGAACTTGGAGATTGGAAAGATTGAAAAAGGAGGAAGGAACTACACCGGAAAGTTCATTTCCTGTCACAGAAAAAAAGTGGAGATTTGGGACTTGGTGAAAAGTTTCAGGAATAGCGCCACTCAATCTGTTTTCAGCAATAGAAAGTGATTCCAAAGATGTTAGATTCCCAAAGGATTGAGGGATTTTCCCCCTTAACTTGTTCCTTTCAAAATAAATTGTTTTAAGGTTTAACAAGTTGCCAAGAACAACAGGGATTTCTCCTATTAACTGGTTGCCTCCGACATCCAACACTCTAAGTTGAGTGCAACCAGATATATTGGAAGGAATTTCACCGTCTATGGAGTTGTTCGAAAGTATCAACACTCGCAATCTACGCAAACGGCCAAATTCTGGGGGGATTTCGTGGCTGAAGCTGTTGTTTTCAAGATTTAGCACTCTTAGAAAGCTCAGATTTCCAACATATGGTGATATAGGTCCTGTGAGTTTACAAGATGGCAGATCCAGCCAGATCACTCTATGATGTCTGCGACTGCATGTGATGCCAGGCCACTCGCAAAAATGGACTGAAGAGTTCCACCACTTCAGCACCCCAAGCGGATCACTAGTGATTTTGGCTTTCAACTCCAACAAAGCTTGTTGATCCGTAACGTTCCCACCAGCTGCAAAAGAATATTGCAAAAACCAAACAAATTAGTATCAACAATTTGATGGTTGAAGAAACATTGGGAATTAAAGGGAGAAAAACATTATTATTATTATTACCTGGAATTTTGGTGGTTTTGAAGGTTGTTGAATGGAGTAAATTAAAGTTGAAGAGGAGAGTCACAGCAAAAGCAAGTGCCCATGACCCTTCTAACTGCATCCTTGCTAACAAATTGGAATATAGTTTTGGGCTTTTGGCAATGGTGGCAGTGCTAGTACTCAAGAACTCATAGCATTTACCGAGGTACAGTAAAAGAAAAATCAAGAATAATGTGAAGAGGAAAATGCGGAAAAGATGCACAAGAGAGTTCTCTAGTAAATAGAACAATCAAAATTAAAGCTAACAATGAAGAATATGAACTCTGGAAAATGATAGAGAAAGAGCAGAGACAAAGACAACAACAGTCTCAATGCCTTGGACAGGTGGCATACATCTGCAAATGCAACCCAGCAAAAGTCTAAAAAGTATTCACCTATCAAAGCCAACTAACACTTGACTTACAGAGTCAAATGTCAAGCAATTTGCTAGAACCCACTACTTTTTCTTTGTCTACTTTCAATAATTTCTATAAGTTGGAAATAAAGTATTTGATTCTATATATAAAGGCATAATCATGTGGCCATATTCACTATTAGCTTTTCCGTTTCCCTTGAAGATAATTTCTTGGAAAATCTATATTGAATAACTCTTGGTGGCGCCACAAATGACACTCCATTAGCAAGACTTGAAGTCGAGATATTGTTTATGGGCTTCGAGCTTCTTCCACTCAACACAACAATCGTAGTTACTAAGAGTCTTTATTTTCTATATTCAATATTCAATTTCAGCTTGGTGATCTCAACCTCAACCCAATAGGCGTAGGTACTAAGGCTATGTTTGATAAGAGAACATTTTTTTTTCATTTTTTAAAAATATCAAAGAAATCAATTAGTCACACAACATGATTCAATGAAAAATGAGTATAATTTTGGAGAATGAGAATGACAATTGACTGGAAATTGAAAATATTTTTATTTTAGTTTGAAATTTTCAACCCATTTCCATTTTTATTTTCTAAGAATATGTTAATTTCCATTAACACATTGTGTCACTACTTGATTTCTTAAAATATTTTGAGAGAATGAAAATAGAAAATGTTCTTCCATCAAACGTATTACGTAGCCTAATTAATACTTTCATTTTCTATATTCAATTTTCTGCCTGTGATCAAGTCAGTGCCGGTTGAAACCTGCCAAATGACTTTACAAAGTCATTGAGTATTCATTACTCGTTAATTCCAATTTCCAAACTTTTTGACAAAGGAGATACAAGTACAGTACTACAACATAAATATATGATAAATAAAACAGAGTTCCAAAACCAAAACACTCACAATTCAAAATATTCTCAGTATCAAATTTGGCTTGATCATGAATTGAAGCCTTTGAAAATGCCTTGCTATCCTTTTTCTTTTTATGTTGCCATTTTTCTTTTCTCCTGCTTTATTGGAGCCTCTGTGGGTACCAGATATGACACAGATCACCAAGCTTTATTGGAGTTTAAGGCCAAGATAACCGGTGGGAATGGGATTATGCCTTTGTGGAACAATAGTGTCCATTTTTGCCAATGGTATGGTGTTACATGCAGTCGCCAACGGCAAAGAGTGATCAAGCTGGAGTTGACATCATCAAAAATCAAGGGAGCCCTATCACCATTTATTGGAAATTTGAGCTTTCTAAGGGTTTTAAATCTTGAAAACAACAGTTTTAGTCACGCAATCCCTCACGAAATCGGTCGTTTGTATCGATTGCGTGAACTAAGATTGAACAATAACTCTTTTGTTGATAAACTTCCTTTGAATATTTCCCATTGTTCTAAGCTTGAAATCATTCATGTTGCAGTCAACCTGCTAGAAGGAGAAATTCCAGGCGAGCTTGGCGGGTTGTCAAACCTAAAAGTGTTACAATTAGCATGGAACAAGTTTATTAGAAGAATCCCACCTTCCTTGGGGAACTTATCAACTCTGGAGTTCCTTAGTCTGGCTAAAAATAGACTGACAGGGCAAATACCAGAATCTCTTGGGAATTTGAAGAATCTTACATTTCTCTCTTTACATGAGAATCATGGGATTTCTGGTATCATTCCTGTTTCAATTTTCAATCTTTCCAATATCAGATTACTTGATATTTCCAACAACCAACTTAAAGGTAATCTTCCTTCAAACTTGGGAATCACTATGCCATATGTTGAAATCCTTTCCTTGAGTACTAATCAATTCACTGGCTCATTTCCTGTTTCAAAATCCAATGCCTCCAATCTCTTAGTATTTCAAACTCGGGAAAACAAACTTACTGGAACCTTGCCTTCACTTGAAAAATTGAATAGATTAAGGCGATTTTCTGTGGCTGTCAACCATTTAGGAAGTGACATGAGCTTTCTTTGCTCTTTAACCAATGCTACTTCACTGCAACTCTTGAATATAGGCAACAATGGGTTTGGAGGGCTATTGCCAAATTGCATAAGCAATTTCTCTAGTCTTGTCAGATTGAATATTCAAGATAATAAAATACATGGGAGTCTTCCAAATGGGATCCAAAATCTCATTAACTTGGAGGCTCTAGCGATATCTATGAACCAGTTGTCAGGTTCTATTCCCCATAGTATTGGGAAGCTCGAAAAGCTGAAGCAATTTTATGCAGGTGATAATAGTCTCTCTGGGGCTATTCCCACTTCTGTTGGGAACTTGACCATGTTAATTTACTTAAGTTTAGATCAAAACAATCTTCAAGGCAACATTCCTTTAGTTCTAAGTAGGTGTCAAAATTTGGTTGGATTGTCTCTTGATGTTAACAATCTTACTGGTCCTATACCCCCTGGAGTGATTGGAATGTCATCATTGTCCATTGTTCTAAACTTATCTTCAAATCATTTAACTGGTATAATTCCTTCTAAGGTAGAAAATTTGAGAAATCTAGTTGCATTGGATGTTTCTTCAAACAAGTTATCAGGTGTGATTCCAGACAATCTTGGTAGCTGTGAAAGCCTGGAGGAGTTGTACTTGGGACAGAATTTCTTCCAAGGGAACATTCCTTCTACTTTGAGCTCCCTGAGAGGACTTTCAGTGTTTGATATATCTGGAAACAATATCTCTGGTGAAATTCCAGATTTTCTTGTGAGGTTTGAGTCACTACGATATCTAAATCTTTCTTTCAATGATTTAGAAGGTGCTCTACCAACTGAAGGTGTCTTTAAGAATGCAAGCTTTGCATTCATTCAGGGAAATAGTAAGCTTTGTGGAGGCCTCCCTATTTTTCGCTTGCCAAGATGTCACCTGGAAAGATCAACTAATTCTCTTAAAGTTAAACTTGCAATAGGTTTTGCAATTTTGGGAGTGATTTTGCTATTCTCTGTCCTCCTCTTTTTGCGCTTTAGAAAGAAGAAGGAGGAGCCAATACCGGCTAGTTCTGCAGAAAAATCTTTATTACAGTTATCATACCAAAGCATCCTAAAGGCTACCAATGGATTCTCTTCAGAAAATTTGGTTGGTTCAGGAAGCTTTGGTTCTGTATATAAAGGAATTCTCGAGGAGGGTGGTGGAGTAGTTATTGCAGTTAAGGTGCTTAATCTTTTAAGTCATGGAGCTTCCAAGAGTTTCATGGCTGAATGTGAGGCCTTGAGGAACATCAGGCATCGAAATCTTGTCAAGATTTTAACAGCAATTTCCGGTGTGGACTATCGGGGCAATGATTTCAAAGCATTGGTTTATGAGTTCATGCAGAAAGGAAGCTTGGAGGATTGGTTGCATCCATCTACTAGCATGGAACATTTCTTTACTCTTATCCAAAGAGTTAATGTAGCTGCAAATGTTGCAAGTGCACTTGAATATCTCCATCATCATTGTGAGACACCAATCATTCATTGTGACCTCAAGCCAAGCAACATTCTACTCGATGATGAAATGGTTGCCCATGTTAGAGATTTCGGCTTAGCGAAATTCCTTACAACAGAAAGATCAAACCAATCAAGCTCACTTGGACTAAGAGGAACTATTGGTTATGCTCCACCAGGTAAATACACCATGAGTTATTATTTAGTACACTAACAGTGTAAAATTTGGACTCCACAAGCGGCGTGAGGAGTTAATACATACCCATTTTCTGAATTAATTTTGATTTAGAAATTCAAAACTATTCCCTAGACCTGATAATAACACATACACTATATTATTTTATTCGGTTATATTTTTATACTATCACTGGCATTACTACCATTTTGGATTGATTAATTGCAGAATATGGCTTGGGAAGCGAGGTGTCAACGAAAGGGGATGTCTACAGCTATGGAATCCTCTTGCTAGAGATGTTTACAGGGAAGAGGCCTACTGCTGATATGTTTAAAGAGGGTTTAAGCCTTCACAATTTTGTTAAGGCAGGTTTAGCGGAACGATTGGATGAGATTATAGATCCCATTCTTCTTCTCCAAGAGAACCATGACAAGCATTTTCAATACCTAAATTCAATATTTGAAATTGGAATCACTTGTTCTGCTGAATCTCCAAGTGAACGAATGGACATGACCGTTGTTGCTGCTAAGCTTTATTCTATTAGAGACAAGTTCATTTGTGCTACTCGGGTTCATCATTAGAGCCAAACTTTATATGCAGATCAGACCAATCAAAAGGTGATAATTAGTTTATCTTATGCAGATTTCAAATTGACATTATTCTACTACTTTTTGGTTCAAAGCTCTGTGTAGATAAATTGAGAAAAGTTCTGTTTTTTCATACGTTTTTACAGGTTCCCTATTGATTTTCCCTTCTCAGCTTTGTGTTTATTTATTTTCTTCTATTTTTCAGATCTTATTTGTAATCTCTTTTCATGTCTGATTGTTTCTTTTTTTCAATAAATCCTCTGTTTCTATAATTGCCAACTCTAATTTTCAAGAGCTAAACCTCCCAATTTGATAAAGGAAGTGAAAAAAATAAGGCTTATGACTTTTTCTTAACATATATGCCAAAATTTTCCTCTGAGTGTCTTCAAGTCTCCCTTCCTGTCATTTTCTTACTAATTAATTTCGGGAAATTTTCAAATCTGTTACCTTATGACTTGCTCTAGTCATGAAGTATTTAGTGGGTTTGAAACTTCATTGATGATGACAAAGTGACAGAGTAATAGACTGGAAATTGTCGGACAGTACTAACACAAGGGGCAATGTGAAAATCTGACAAAACAAAAATTCTTTCAAATGGTACATTTTTTTACCTTCAAACTATGAGGAAATTGTCCGAAAGTAATACAAGTGGCAATGTGAAAGTCTCTTAATGAAACATCGTCACAATTCTCTTTAATGTCACAGATTTTCTGTCACGGCCTGTGTTTCTGGTAGTGAATGGCCATATGACAAATTATAAGTGTTTTCCAATATTGACTACGGACGAGAGAAGATGAAACTAGTAAAAATAAGGGTCCTACTAAAATCCATTGAAGAATATATTAAATTATTAATGCATGAAAAGTTTAAGATAGAATTTTTAATACAACTGCTAATTTGCCACATGTTCCATATGTGGGGTAGAAGTTTTGATTGAAACATAATTTAAGTCACATATTGTGCAATATGATGTCAATGTTAATTTTGAAAAGATTAAATTTGTCTAAATTTTTACAAATTATTGAGAATAAGTTAATCAATTTTTGTTTCATATTTTTTTGAATTAATTTCTAGTTAAATCGAAACAAGATTTAAATGCTCGTAAAAACAAATCCTTAATGGAATATGCCTGATATTTGATTAGATAATATAGATATTTTAAGAAGTCTTGACGCAAAAAATCATGCAAAACTGAGTCGGGACCCGGAACCTGTTTTTAGCCAAAATCCCATAATGGTAAAAATGACCCGAAAGATTTTTCCTCAATTTTTGACAAAAATACTCATAAAATATATATAATTAAACGCCAAAATTATTGGAGGACTTTTCACGCTTTTAATATCGTTTTTCATTTTTTTCTGAATTAATTTCTACTTAAATCAATACAAGATTCGGATACACATAAAAACAAATCTTTAAATCCAATGTGGCTGTGATTTTATTAGATGAATAAAAGATATTTCAAGGAGTCTCGGCGCCAAAAATCATGCAAAACAGAGTCGTGGCCTTGGAACGCGTTTTTAGCCAAAAACCGAAAGATATTTCCTCAATTTTTGGCTAAAATACTCATGAAAAATATATGATTCGATATCAAAAAGATTGAAGGGCTTTTAACGCTTCTAATATTGTTTTTCCTATTTCTTTCCAAATTAATTTCTTATTAAATCGAACCAACACTCAGATGCTCGTAAAAATAAATCCTTAAATCTAATGTGGCTAAGATTTGGTTAGATGAATATAGATATTTAAAGGAGTCTTGGCACCAAAAATCATGCAAAACTGACCTAGATCCCGGAATGCGTTTTTAGCCGAAAACTGTGATGGTTAGTACAATATTTCAGCTAAAATTTTCCAAAAATTGACCCGAAATATTTTTCCTCGATTTGTAGCGAAAATACTCATGAAAAATATATAATTCAACGACAAAAAAATGAAAGCCTTTTTCACGCTTTTAATAACGTTTTCCCTATTTTATTTCCAAATTAATTTCTGATTAGATCAAAACAAGATTTAGAAATTCATAAAAACAAATCCTTAAATACAATTTGGCTGAGATTTGGTTAGATAAATATAAATATATTTTAAGGAGTCTTGACGCCAAAAATCATGCAAAACTGACCCAGGACACAGGAACGCGTTTTTAGCCAAATAACAATGATGGTACACGATTTCGGCTAAAATTTTGCAAAAATTAACCCGAAATATTTTTCTCAATTTTTACCCACAATACTCATTAAAAATATATAATTCAACGCCAAAAAGATTGGGCTTCACACGCTTCTAATATAATTATTCCTATTTTTTCAAATTAAAATCTAATTAAATTGAAACATGATTCAAATGCTCGCAAAAACAAATCCTTAAATCAAGTGTGGCTAAAATTTGGTTAGATGAAAAGATATTTGAAGGATTTTTCCACCAAAAATCATGCAAAACTGACCCAGGACCCCGAAACGCTTTTTAGCCAAAAAACTGTGATGGTACACGATTTTGGCTAAAATTTTGCAACAATTGACCCGAAATATTTTGTCTCAATTTTAGGCCACAACACTCATAAAATATATATAATTCAACACCAAAAAGACTGGAGGACTTTTCACGTTTTTAGTATCGTTTTTCATATATTTTTCTGAATTAATTTCTAATTAAATTGAAACAAGATTCAGAGACTCGTAAAAACAAATCCTTAGATTCAATGTGGCTGAGATTTGATTAGATGAATATAGATTTTTCAAGAAGTCTCAATGCAAAACAATCATGCAAAACTAAGCTGGGGCCTCGAAACGCGTTTTTAGCCAAAAACTGTGATGGTTAGTACACGATTTCGGCTAAAATTTTGCAAAAATTGACCCGAAAATTTTTTTCGAAAATTTTTGGCTAAAATACTCATAATATATATATATATATATAATTTAATGCCAAAAAGATTGGAGAACTTTTCATGCTTTTAATATCGTTTTTATTATTTTTCTGAATTAATTTCTAATTAAATCGAAATAAGATTCAGATGCTCATAAAAACAAATTCTTAATCCAATGTTGCTGATATTTGATTAGATGAATATGGATATCTCAAAGAGTCTTGACGGCAAAAATCATGCAAAACTGAGCCGGGGTCCCGAAACGCGAGTTTAGCCAAAAACCGTGATGATTATCAAACGATTTTAGCTAAAGTTATTTCCTCAATTTTTAGGCACAATACTCATTAAAATTATATAATTCAACACCAATAAGATTGAAGGGCTTTTCATGGTTCTAATATCGTTTTTCCTATTATTTTTCGAGTTAATTTCTGATTAAATCGAAACATGATTCAGATGCTTGTTTTAGAAATCCTTAAATCCAATGTAACCGAGATTTGGTTAGATGAATATAGATATTTCAAGGAGTCTCAGCGCCAAAAATCATGCAACACTATATCGGGACCCCGAAACGCGTTTTTAGGAAAAAAAAACGTAAATTTCGACTAACGAACAGGATTTTGGCTAATATTTTGCAAAAACTGACCAGAATTATTTTTCCTCAATGCAAAAAAGATTGCAGAACTTTTCAACGCTTTTAATATCGTTTTTCATTTTTTTTTGAATTAATTTCAAATTAAATCAAAACAAGATTCAGATGCTCATAAAAACACATCCTTAAATGCAATGTAGCTAAGATTTGATTAGATAAATATAGATATTTCAAGGAGTCTCGACGACAAAAATCATGCAAAACTGAGTCGGGGCCCCAAAACGCGTTTTTAAGAAAAAAAAAAACTATGATGGTTAGTACACAATTTCGGCTAAAATTTTGAAAAAAAATGACCAGAAAAATTTTTCCTTAATTTTTGTCTAAAATACTCATGAAATATATATAATTTAACGCCAAAAAGATTGGAGGACTTTTCACGCTTTTCATATCGTTTTTCACATTATTTTTGAATTAATTTGTAATTAAATCAAAACAAGATACAGATGCTCGTAAAAACAAATCATTAAATGCAACGTGGATGAGATTTGATTAGATTAATATGGATATATCAAGGATTCTTAACACCAAAAATCATACAAAACTGACTTGAGGCCCTAGAATGTGTTTTTAGTCAAAAACCGTGATGATTTATTACACGATTTCAGCTAACATTTTGCAAAAATTGACCGAAAAAAAATATTTCCTCGATTTTTGGTTAAAATACTCATAAAAAATATATATACTTTATCGCCAAAAATACTGAAGGGTTTTTTACGCTTCTAATATCTTTTTTCCTACTTTTTCCGAATTAATTTCTAATTAAATCGAAACAAGATTTAAATGCTCGTAAAAAAATCCATAATTCCAATGTGGCTGAGATTTAATTAGATGAATATAGATATTTGCATGATTTTTTGCGCCAAAAATCATGCAAAACTGATCCGGTGCCCCGGAACATTTTGGCCAAAAAAAAACTGTGATGTTACACGATTTCGGCTAATATTTTGCAAAAATTGACCCAAAATATTTTTCCTCAATTTTTAGGCACAATACTTATAAAAAGTATATAATTCAACGCTAAAACAATTAAAGGGCTTTTCATGCTTCTAATACCGTTTTTCTTATTTTTTCCGAATTAATTTTTAATTAAAATGAAACATGATTCAGATGCTTGTAAAAACAAGGGCTGGGATTTAGTTAGATGAATATAGATATTTCAAGGAGTCTATGCGCCAAAAATCATTCAAAACTGAACTCGGCTCCGGAACGCGTTTTTAGCCAAAAACCGTGATGATTATTACACAATTTCGGCTAAAATTTTGCAAAAATTGACCTGAAAGATATTTCCTCAATTTTTAGCCATAATACTCAACAAAATATATGATTCGGTGCCAAAAAGATTGAAGGGCTTTTCGCGCTTTTAATACCCTTTTTCATATTTTTCTGAATTAATTTCTACTTAAATCGAAACAAGATTCAGATGCTCATAAAACAAATCCTTAAATGTAATGTGGCTAAGATTTTATTAGACGAATATAGATATTTCATGGAGTGTCTGCGCCAAAAAACTTGCAAAACTGAGCCGAGGCCCCGAAACGCTTTTTTAGCCAAAAACTGTGATGGTTAGTACACGATTTTGGCTAAAGTTCTGAAAAAAATGTCCCGAAAAATTTTTCCTCAATTTTTGGATAAAATACTCATAAAAAATATATAATCTAACGCCAAAACAATTGGAGGACTTTTCATGCTTTTAATATCATTTTTCATATTTTTCTCAATTAATTTCTAATTAAATCGAAACAAAATTCAAATACTTGTAAAAACAAATTCTTAAATCCAATGTGGCTGAGATTTGATTAGATGAATATGAATATCTCAAGGAGTCTTGGCGCCAAAAATCAGGCATAACTGAGCCGGGATCCTAAAACGCAGTTTTTAGCCAAAAACTGTGATGATTAATACACGATTTCGGCTAAAATTTTGTAAAAATTGACCCAAAATATATTTCCTCATTTTTTGGCTAAAATACTCATAAAAAACATATAATTCAACGCCAAAAAGATTGAAGGGCTTTTGATGTTTCTAATATCGTTTTTCCTATTTTTTCCAAATTAATTTCTAATTAAATCGAAACAAGATTTCGATGCTCGTAAAAACAAACCCTTAAATCTAATGTGGCTGAGATTTGATTTGATGAATATAAATATTTCAAGTAGTCTTGGAGCCAAAAATCATGCAAAATTGAGCCAGTACCTAGAACGTGGTTTTAGCCAAAAAACCGCGATTGTTTGTTAGTACACAATTTCGACTAAAATTTTGCAAAAATTGACACGAAAGATTTCTTCTCAATTTTTGACTAAAATACTCATAAAAATATAAAATTCAATGCCAAAAAGATTGGAGGGCTTTTTACGCATTTCTTATTTTTTCTAATTAATTTCTAATTAAATCGAAACAAGATTCAGTCATTCAGATGCTCGTAAAAACAAATTCTTAGATGATGTAAAGTATTTAACCATTTTTTTTTTGGAAATAATATTGAAGTACTGTTTGGAAAATCACCCAATTATAATCTTGGGAAACTTGCTAAATGAAAGTAAACCAACAACTTTTTTTCCTTGGCATAGGAAACCCTAATCTTGACAACCTCGGCATAAGACCAATTTTTTTTAAACATGTAAAGTACTAAACTAATTTTTCTCCTTAATGCCCATAATTTATTTGAATTAAATAAATATAAATTATAAATAAAAAAGTATTCCAAATAATTATGGGGAGTAAATTATATATACTATATATTATTTTTAGTGACAATGGAAATTACTTAAAGGCCAAATTGAGGATTAATGTGGTGTCTCCTTTTGGCTTTTTTTGGTCTTTTCACACTTTTCGGGTGACTAAAAAGGCCATCGATGAATTTCCTCCCTTACTTTTCCTGCTGCCCTTTTTTGTAATTTACTATTTCTATATTTATGATTAAGTGTGTTTTAATTAAGTACATATATTAATTGTGTGTGGATATTAGGATTTACCGGTCCAACTCCTCTGCCGGAATTCCAAAGGATTGGTGTTATAAATGTATTCGCAATAATGGTTGATTCATGGGTAAACTATTGACATTCCAGTTGTGTTTTCCATTCGTCTTCATTTTTATTTGGGTGGGTTTTTTCTTCCCTAACATTTCTCTGAATTGGTTTCACATGGACTACGTTCTGTTTCCTAAAATTTTTAGGTCGACGTTGATAAGATCCTTCCATTTAATTTAGCAGCCTCAAAGTGGGGAACTTTCACTTCTCACCGCAACATTTTGAGGTAAATATGGATTTATTTGTTGATTATATTACACTACTAGAAAACATGTTTATTGCGACGGACAGTTTTCGTAGCAATAAGTCTGAAATCCGTAGCTAAAATGAATCAGCTACGGAAAATGCCCGTAGCCGTGTCCCTTGCAAACCCTGGCGTCGCAAATAATATATAGCTACGGAATTACTATGTTCGTAGCAAGTAGCTACGGACCAAACCCGTAGCTAATATTCCAGAGACCGTAGCAGATATTTTAGACGGAAGTTAACGTTTCCGTCTACTTGTGCGTAGCAAGTCCGTAGCACATTCGTAGCTAAATGTCAAAAATTCAACCTAGATATTTGAGTTGACTATCCGTAGCTATTGGTAGACATGTCTGTAGCTATTGAGAGTCTGTAGCAAAGCTTCTTTTTTCATAAAATTTCATTTAATTACAAAAGAATTTACATTCATATGAAATATACGATAATTTAAATAAATAAAACAGAGAGAAATTGTCATTAAGATAATAACAAAATACATAGTAATTTACAAGAGTTTACATGTTCTACACATTTCCTACTAACTACATATATGTTCCGAGTACATAGTTCTACACAACTAATTTTCCTTACCAATTTCCCAATATGTTCAACTCATAGCAATTTCCCTATATTTTCCTTACTTATACATCATGTATGCTACTTACAAACTTGCACCGCGAAGTTTGAAGCTGGTAATTGGAGCTTTACATTGTTCTTCCAACTGCAACAACAGAGGGTGTTTACCTCTGGAAGTAATAGTAGAAGAAATCAGCATAAAGCAATGTCTGGACAAGCCCTGATATCCAAGCTGCAAAAGAGCATATAAGCTAGGTGTTAGAAATAAGATATATAACATAAAAAATGCCAAATGCATGCATAAATTTTTATCACTCCAAACATTCTTCATAAAATACTCCAATTCAGTTTACCACTTGATACAACTGCTAGAAATCTTATAGTGGTTTAATCTTTTCTAATCTTAAAACCATTAGAACTTTCCAAAATTCATATAAAATACCCCTTTGAGCTTGTCTAGGCCATCTACACCAGAAATCAAACAGTAGTCCATAGTATTATCATCTACTTAATAAGAAATGAATTGCATTAAGATGAAGCAGTAAAATGTATACTCATGATGTCTTCAGTGCTGTGATATACAGGCTAAAAGGTGACTATTATCATATTGATTTAACTAATGGCGATTTTAAGAAACTGAAATACTTCTAGACCTGTAGACATGCATGCAACAAATACTGCTGAAAACTAATATTAATAAAATTGTTGAAGGGAACACATTTTTTACAGATCCCGAAGCCTTGCCATCAAGAAACAGTACTCTTCAAAAACTTAGAGCAATAATTAAATTTGTTTCTATTGTAATCAATGCTTATCTGTGGGGCACTGTAAGCTAACAAAGTCCCTGACATAAAGGGTATTTCACCCTAGGAATTGTATATTTACAAGATAGATCAAGGTTATTGCACATAGTATTAATACTCGAATTAATTAGGTACCAACTTCAGTCCTTGCTAAAATTATGTATTTAAATTGCTTTAGAAAATAAGTACAAAGATGCTTAAAAATTAACATCCATTCATTACCATATTTGCAGTAGTGCTCTTGCAAGGTGGACCTCATCATGTTTTAACCAAGTTTAACCATGTACTTACTGATAAGTTATTCTTCAACCAAATCCTACCTGATAGGGCTTTAGCTACCAAGTTTGAGCACGTAACCGCCCCAATTATCATATCAGAACAAACATTCAAATTTTGCTATCATCTTTATTTTCTTTCCCAACTTTCTCAGCTAACAATCAAGGAACCCAAAAAAACAAAACTAAAAAGTATACAGTTACCTGAGCAAAAGATTAGATGAGGCTAGTACTGAATGATCTTGGAGCAGACCATGAGTGGATAACTTCCAACTCAAAACGAAATGTCAGTGTCCTTAAGCTTCGATTTCAGTGTAACAAAATGTTCCTTCCATGCCTTCTGCACTCCCATGCTTCATACCTATAATGCCATTGAATTTACTCTACTCACTAATTCCTCCAATAGACAATACTCAATTCTCCATGATAACATTTATAGCACTGAGAGGAAAGAATATTGAACATTTTTTTATGCCAAAAAAAAGAACATGATTACCAATTTTTTAGAACTAAGACTGCATAACTATTAAAATTACAGAATTTTATAACTTCAAAACTTGAAGGTTCAATCAACCAGGTATACTTACAAGACCAAATTCTTTGCAAGCATTTTGAACTTCATCCAATAGACAATAGACAATACTCAATTCTCCATTAGACAATAGACAATACTCAATTCTCCATGATAACATTTATAGCACTGAGAGGAAAGAATATTGAACATTTTTTTTATGCCAAAAAAAAAAGAACATGATTACCAATTTTTTAGAACTAAGACTGCATAACTATTAAAATTACAGAATTTTATAACTTCAAAACTTGAAGGTTCAATCAACCAGGTATACTTACAAGACCAAATT
>AWUE01019100.1:0-54590 GCA_001974825.2 Corchorus olitorius
AAAACGCGTTCCGGGGCCCAGCTAAGTTTTGCATGATTTTTGGTATCAAAACTCTTTGAGATATCCATATTCATCTAATCAAATCTCAGCTACATTGGATTTAAGAGTTTGATTTTAAGAGCATCTGAATCTTGTTTCGATATAATTAGAAATTAATTCAGAAAAATATGAAAAACGATATTAAAAACGTGAAAAGTCCTCCAATCTTTTTGGCGTTAAATTATATATATTATGAGTATTTATGCCAAAAATTGACTAAAAATTTTTCGGGTCATTTTTACAAAATTTTAGCCGAAATCGTGTACTAATCATCACGGTTTTTGGCTAAAAACGCGTTTCGGGATCCCGGCTTAGTTTTGCATGATTTTTCGCGCCAAGACTCCTTGAAATATCTATATTTATCTAATCATATCTTAGCCACATTCAATTGAAGGATTTGTTTTTACGAGCATCTGAATCTTGTTTTGTATTTAATTATGAATTAATTCAGAAAAATATGAAAAACGATATTAAAAGCGTAAAGAGTCATCCAATCTTTTTGGCTTTTAAATTATATATATTCTATGAGTATTGTGGCTAAAAATGGAGGAAAAATATTTCGAGTCAATTTTTGGAAAATTTTAGCCGAAATCGTGTACCATCACGGTTTTTTGGCTAAAAACGCGTTCTGGGCCCCAGGTCAGTTTTGCATGATTTTTAGTGGCAACATTGCTTGAAATATCTATATTCATCTAACCAAATCTTAGCCACATTGGATTTAAGAATTTGTTTGTACGAGTTTCTAAATCTTATTTCGATTTAATTAGAAATTAATTTTGAAATAAAATAAGAAAAACGATATTAGAAGCGTGAAAAAGGCTTTCAATTTTTTTAGCATTGAATTATTTGTTTTTTATGAGTATTTTCACTAGAAAACAAGGAAAAATCTTTCGGGTCAATTTTTGCAAAATTTAGCCGAAATCATGTACTAACCATCACGGTTTTCGGCTAAAAACGCTTCCGCGGGTCGGCTCAGTTTTGCATGATTTTCGGTGTCAAGACTCCTTGAAATATTTATATTCATCTATCAAAATCTCAGCCACATTAGAATTAAGGATTTATTTTTACGGGCATTTGAATTTTTGTTTCGATTTAATTAGAAATTAATTCGGAAAAAATAGGAAAAACAATATTAGAAGCGCTAAAAACCCTTCAATCTTTTTGATATCGAATTATATATTTTTTTATGAGTATTTTAGCCAAAAATTGAGGAAATATCTTTCGTGTCAATTTCTGCAAAATTTTAACCGAAATCGTGAACTAACCATCACGGTTTTTGGCTAAAAACACGTTACAGGGCCACGGCTCTGTTTTGCATGATTTTTGGCACTGAGACGCCTTAAAATATCTTTATTCATCTAACCAAATCTCAGCCACATTGGATTTAAGGATTTATTTTTATGTGCATCTGAATCTTGTTTCGATTTAATTAGAGAAATTAATTCATAAAAAGTATAAAAAACGATATTAACATTGTGAAAAGTCCTCCAATCTTTTTTGGCATCTTTTCAAAATTAACATTGACATTATATTACACAATATGTAACTTAAAGTTAAAATATATTTTAATCAAAACTTCAACCCCACGTGTGGAACACGTGGCAAATTACTAGTAATACGAAATATACCTCAGATTCAAAAATAAACTACCAATAAGTACCCAAAGTAACCTGCATGGTAATAAGCATGGTGGTGGAGCACCCTCTGGCATACCAAAAGCTTATTCAATTCAAGTGATAGAGAACACAGTTTCATCTTCCTCAGTTTAACCTGAACGCC
This sequence comes from Corchorus olitorius, assembly GCA_001974825.2. Lineage (NCBI taxonomy): Eukaryota > Viridiplantae > Streptophyta > Magnoliopsida > Malvales > Malvaceae > Corchorus > Corchorus olitorius. The sequence continues at coordinate 1,819 of AWUE01019100.1, forward strand.
AAACATACCATGTTAATTTAAAACAAAGGGAAGATCTACTGAGAAATAGACTGGTTTCCCTAGAACCTAGTATATCCTCTTTAACACATTTCATCACCAGAAGGGAAGTAAATATAAATGTAAGACAAACCCTATAAATGTAATATCTCATGGAGACAGATTCAAATCAGTCCTTAAAATAAAAAAAATATAAAAAAAGGGGTCAAATAGAGTTGCTAAACTCAAAAGAGAGTATAGGTCCAAGAGAATCTACCTCTGCAGAGATTGCCGCAAAGAATATCTGATTAGATGGGTTTAAAGCTCGGAGTTTTTGGGGAAGCTTTGGACGATCAGGACAGCGGAAAGGTGAAGGAGATTGAGGAGAGCTTTGACCCCACACTAACTATGTAAGATCCCAAGCTCGAAGTCTGAGCGAAGCTTAATGCATGAGAAGAAATGCAACTGTAACTGTACATTGAGAGACGAGATGCAATATCTGCTTGCATCTATGGCAGCAATAATTTGCACCATTGCAAATCTGTATGCACCTGCAAGAAATAATCAAAAGACCTCTTAAAGCGCAAGTGAGATGAGACGGAATAATTTGCCTTATGTTTCTTTTTTTTCTTTTAGTTAAAAGAAAAAAAGTAAAGAAACACTTTGCATTTAACTTATAACACTTTTAAATACTAGTCTCTACTTCCACGTGCATTGCACGTGATACTCGTGTTTAAATTAAATGAAAATTATAATAATAATTGAAATTTATTATACGTAGAGCTGTCAAAATCTGATCCGAACCCGATAACTCGTCCAATCCGACATAACCCGATTTGACAAAAAAAAGTAAGCGACTCAAACCCGTCCTATTCAGACACGACAAACCCGTATATGCAGTTTGCTAAACTTCACCAGTAGTTAAAATATTCAAAGTTGATCCAATTGACCTAAATCTAGACTCGAAAAATCCAAAACCTGAATGACCCAAGGTCAAAACTCGAATCCGCCTGACCCAAGACCTAGTAGACCTGAACCTAGATGAGCCGAAACCCGAATGACTCGAGAAAATTACCTGACTCATTTGACTTAGAACCAGATTTAAACTACCAATACACGCTACAAAAATAGAAAAACAAAGTCAATCACAAAAATTAGATTTTAAATAAATTTTTAACTTAATTTGTTAAAAAAATTTAAATAGTTAATGATTAGCCAACTTATTTTAACTTTTAAACTTGATAATAATACTTTTATTAGTTTATATAATAATTGAAATGGATCCATAACTACCAAAAAAATCTCCAATATTTTAAAAGTAAAATGGTAAAAATAAAATATTTATTAAAAATATTCAATTTAATCGAATAAATATAGAGTTTTTAGTAGAATAATTGTAAAAGTTTATTTCTAAAAATATTGTAAGAGAATATATTTTAAAAATTCTAATATATCTAAGTTTTTTTTAATTAAAATAGTAAAATGATAACAACAAAATAGTTAAAGGATATTAGATTTAATTAAATAAAAATAGAGTTTTTAGTTGAGTAAAACTATAAAAGTATATTTAAAATTTCTAATACATCTAAAGGTTTTTTTTAATTAAAATAGTAAAATGGTAAAAATGACATAGTTATAAGAATGTTAGAATTTTTTAATTATATAGCAAGTTTTTATCAAGCAAAAAATTAATTATAAGTCAAATAAAATAATTGCACATTAGGGAAATAATAAAGTTTAATCATAATACATTATTATAAACTATCAAATAGTAAGATGTCAATCATAATAACTTTTTAAATTAAAATGGTAAAAATAAAATAATTATATAATATTGAATTTAATTAAATGAAAATAGAGTTTTTAGTAGAATAAAACTCTATATTTTGAAAAAATAGTACAATGGTAAAATTAAAGTAATTATAAAGATATTAAATTTAATTGAATAAAAATAGAGTTTTTAGTAGAATAAAACTATAATTGTTAAGTAATGGCATTTAAGAAATATGTTTGAAAAATAAGGATATAATGGTCGATTCAATTAGAAAAATAAGGGTATAATAGTCGATTCAAAAGTTTTACAAAACTCGTACTTTTATATATAGTATAGATTTAAAAGTAAAGAATGATTCACGAATTCCTTTTTATCTTTTGACTTAACAGAGCAAGCATATGCTGGCTTACCATATACTGTATCTTTTCTTGCAAGATGATTAAGCAAACAGTAGATGGCTTTCATCCATTTGAGTTTCTGAAAGCATTTGAAGTTCATAAATTTCAGGAAACAAACTACCAATACTACCATCTTCTCTTTTCAAACAATGAAGTCTCTGAAAAAACCTGTTAAAATGGAGACATACACAACAATTTAAAACATGTAGAGTAACACAACCCATAATTTCTCTCTTCTATAACATTTAAAAAAAAAGAAAAAAAACTCTAATACCAAAAAACATCACATAGAAGAGAGAAGAATCAAGTAACAGTACTATACAAGAAAACACAAATAAAGGATATAATAATATTGTAATTCTTTCTTTAAATTATAGTGACTAATTGTGGAAGAGTTCTAAAATTGGAGTGCAGAAGAATGGGAATCAGGAAGTACAAGAGACAACTCGTACCTATGTCACTATAATCCAAAGAAAGAATTACATTATTAGATTATTCGTCACCACAATTAATCAGGAACTTTTAAAATATCTTACCGCAACCATGGATTCATTCATGACAATTGCATTCTGTCCATACATCTACCGGTGGAAAATTTATTAGAATTCTTAGCATCTCTTTACGCGCATCCACCTGCAAGTAGTAACAAAAAGAGTCTTAAAGCATATGTAATGTAAGACAAGGTACAATAATACAAATTGAAATCAGTAAAATGCATGTTTGCTTAGCTCTAGTTAAGCATGAAGCAGGAGACAACTCGGACCTATTTCAGTTGCAGATCCTACAAGTTAACCAGTTTCCCAAGTCCAGGATAACAGGTGCAGAAAACAGGTTGAATACTTTAATTCAATGCTCCTGAATATTGCAGATCATTTCATCCGAGAATGCTAACAAATTGAAAATGAAATCTAGACAGGCAAGGTACAGTCCTTACGTAGCATAGACAGGCAAGATAGAGATTCTTTGCCCATTTTTCCTACACAATAGAAGAAAATTTACATGAGAATCATATAAATCAATATATAGATTGAAGATAAACTAATACTAATAAATATATGCGCATATAGATATGCAACTCATCAACCATCAGAAATGATTACCGTGAAGAAAAAGAGTACTACCAACTTAATTCAAATAAAGAAAATGAAATAACGAGAAAAGAAATATACCCATAATCTTGCAAGATACACTAAAACTACTTATATATGGTATGACAAACATAAGTTTTCAATTTATGGGGCAACGACTGGAAGAGATGGAAACCCATCTCGACCTTTGTTATAAAAACTTCCAAATTTGAAGAGCATAAAAAGTTCTATAAAATATATAGTATTATACAAGCAACAGCACATTACCTTAACATGTGTGCTGGGAAATTGAGATGTACGTAGAGTTTCTAGAGTTTCATCCCCAGGTTTACGCTTAAAGATGCTTAAAATTAGAGCAGCTTGATCAAAACTTGCAGCTGTTGATGTGATTCTGTAACCACTATCCCAATGTCTGTGGATACCCTCACTTGGATATAGAAAATCAAGTTCCATAACCTACAGGACCCATCAACAATGGTTAATAAGAAATTAGATGCATGTTAGAAAGGAAGGAGACAATTCAAGATACAGAGACATTCAAATCAAGACAGCTCTCTGCAAATGTTTTTGTATTCTACATATAGAAACGGCTTAGAGATGATTTAAACGCTAGTATCCAGGAATCTTAAGCTAGCGTTAATTGACTAATATAGTATTTAATATATGTATAACATGCAAATGTGCATAGAATAAAAGCAATCATCATGTAAATCCATCTTATGTAATTAATTTATAAGTTGGCTTAGTACATTCAGAATAAAAGCTTGCTCATAGCAGAGAGGTGGCTAGTATTGCAGCAACAGAGTTCAAGCTCAGTTCCTAGAACAATGAGCTGGGCCAGGACAGAGCCAAGCTCAACAGCCTTCTTAACAATAACATTATAGTAGAAAACAACAGAAATTATTGTATTGCATGATATCAAACCTGGTCACTGAAACCTGCATTGCGAGACATAACAACACGCCACTGGCTTCCAGCAGTTGCCATAGAGGTGACATAAAACCCCTCTCTCCACTTTTTGTTTAACCACTTAAAAGGGAAAGAGTCGCTCACTTTGTAAGACTGTTGAGAGTATTGGGTGCCTGAAAAGATTATCATGATTCAGAAATCTTGCGCCATAAAAGCAAAAGGAAAGAAAACAGTTGCTGGCAGGATCTTATTTATCCTCTAGAAGTATAATTCTTGACAAATATTGCAATCTTGCATCTGCATACTCATTGAAGTGCAATTCAAATTGTATGTGAGTATAAGTTTCAGCTAAGTTTGTAAAATGCATCGCTGAGAAAACAGGTTTTGTATCAAAATGCATCTTTCTATTCTACCAATACCAATAGTTGCTTCAGTTACGAAATTGCAAACTGCCATGTGAATGGGCACCATACAGAGAAATTTAGTTATTAGCTATTTGATTTTCTCATTACAGCACAAAGTCCTCGACTGATATAGGTTTAAATTCCAAAGAGAAAAAACACAATAATTACAATAGTTGGTTTCTATCAACATGTTCTTTATGATGCAGTGTGATGCAGCGTGTTTTGATTAGTCTTAGTTTATTTTTAGTATTCTGCCATTATTTTTTATTTAGGTTAGTATTAGGCTTTTATTTTCTTATTTTAGTTAGTATTGGGCTTTATGGGCTGTTAGGCAGGGCTTTTAGGTTGATTAGCTTTATGTCTTGTTATGTTTTGGCTTAAGTATTCTGTCATGCAAGAAATTCATGATTTGGAATCTAGTATGGCTAAGTATTTTGTGCATGGGTTGATTAAGGAACAGGTCACATTAACAGGGATGAAGTATCCATGATGAACAAAAGATTCCACCAACAGTTAATTCCTTATTATATCTTTACCCACCCATACCCATCTACAGAGCTTTTGAATTTATATATACTTTTTTGCATTAAAACCACAAAACTTCAACATACAATTTAGTCAAATCAGAATATGATACTGACCTTTGGACATGACAACAAGGGAGCTTGCACTGGTAGAACCAGCAATAGAGCTAATGTAATAAATCTTCTCCCACTGATCCATGATCCACTCCTGTATAATAGCAAGAATAAGTTATTTCTTAACATAAAAACGTTATTTACAACAACTGAAATGACATGCAATAGGAGGTCACCTTATGTAATAAGGACGGTGAAAGTTCATAAACTTGGCTTGTGAACCTGGTCCCCGCATCCGTAATTAGTGCCCAGAGACTGGTACTTGATCCCACACAGCTTGTAAGCAGACAATCTGCCATTCCTTTCTCCACATGTTGAGCCAACCTTGCATCAGCCACATTGTAATGGTACCTAATTGCATAATAACCAACAGTTAAGATTGAAATATGAAACAAAAAAACCATTAGCATTAACAACTTTTATCTTTATTATGGTCTACATAAAGATCATACTCCAAACAAAGTGAAACAAGCAGGGGGCGGAAAAGATACACATATCTTCATCCAGATAATCACCAAAAATGTGCAGCATGTAGCTTTTCACCACTAGGCAAAAGGTTCATATCACACCACATACCCGATGCATAAATGGAGAGTTAAATTTCTACTTGGTAAGGCATTTGATTTGAAAGAAAAATCACGCATTTCAGAAATACAAAATCTTCCAAAATAATTTGGTTTTCTGTTTCCAAACATTTTGGGCTTTTTACTTCTTTTTTCTTTCAGAAGCAAAAAGCATGTAACAACAACAACGAGAGGCTAAGTGACCGGGACCATATAGAGGTTCAATTAACAGGAAAAATGATTGTCACAGCCCTCTTCAGGTGAGGCATAACACCCCAAAGCTGTCCAACTATATACACAGTAGAAAATGCAATTCAGGCAAAAGGACAAAACGGAAAAGTTATTTCTTCCATCTTTCATTAAAACTTAGGAAAAATGCAATAAAAATAAGCTATCAAGTTGAAAACTACTCTAAGTCTAAGATACCTCTGCTTCATTGGAAGCCTTGCGCTGTAGACTGAAATCCACTGCATAGCAGGAACTCCAAGACGAACCTTCTTCGTTTAACCTACCTCACCTTTGTCCTACTTGATAAATGATCTACAAAAATATTCATCATTGTTGTTAATCTATTGACAAATTTCTTTCAGAAGATCTTAATATACTTATATATACACACCAAGTACCTTTTGAGCTTGAGCACCATCAGTGTTGATTGGTCTTATAGCTGGATTTGTTCCAAGCATCAAATAAAGATAGTAGCTTAGAGTAGTTGGGCTCCTCATCGAACTTCATATTCACCACAATCTCAAGAAATTGTTTTCGAGGTGGAGGGCAGAAGCAGCAGACCATCTCAGGTGAAGTAGCCATTTTCTTTTTGCAGACTAAAAAGGATTTGTTGTCACCCTGGAAGTTGGAAAGTATGTATTAAAGAAAGAAGAAAACAATGCAGAAGATGAATGATAATAAATTTTCCGATATACAAGCAAATCTACTATGATAATTACATCAGCCATACCTGATGGCCCTGCCATGGCAATTGACCTCGATGAAGGAATATGAGCGTATATGCAAGAGACTCAATATCATCTCTTCTACTGGCAGTTCTTCCCAAATGAGCATGAACACTTGCGTATCGAACAGTTCCACTTTTGAAAAGAAAAAGGGAAAACAGGAGAACATCAGGAAGCGGTTGACCATAAACAAATCTCACCAACTAGAGAAACACAGTGCAGAAATGAGTTACAAGTATCCTAACATTGTAGAAGACCTTCAAGTTGTATTGTACCATAAAGGTAATTCGCGGTAATATGGCTACAAAGGAAAGGAAAAAATTTTCTATTAAACAACTAATATTGTAATCGCTTAACTCTCTATCATAAATTAGAGCAACACAAACAACAGAGAGCTTGCAGGTAAAGTAGCATCACAAACAACACTCAACTGCATTATGTTCTAAGCAAACTTTCAGGTTGAATGCATTTAAAGATGTCAACTATCACGTACTCCCTCACAAACAACAGAGAGCTTGCATTCCTGCATTGCATGCATGCAGAAGTTCATTCTTAAGTATACAAACATGAAAAAAGACAAATAGATAGATCCTGAACTCAATTGACCAAAGCAAATGTGGCCAGAAACGAAAATCAACGAAACAGAACTTTAGGGTTTAAAAAGGAATAAAAGAGAGAGATACCTGTTGTTAGCCAGCATCTTGCTCTCTCAACCACGAGGCCTTGTTCTTCCAAAGAGGTGCTTCGCCGTTCTCTCAACCGTGTGGTCTGCTCTCTCGAATCGGCGATTCGACCAAGTGATACGCCATATAATTCGACTATTGAAAAACAAACGGAAATTAAAATTGAAGAAACGAAATGAAAGACAAGAAAATTCAGTGAAATTTACAGATGGAATCAATATAATAACGTGAATTTTCAAGGAAAATTTAAAGAAATCGCTAGGATATACCTGGTTAATGAGCTAGGGTTAGGATTAGGATCAAGAGAGGAAGCGATTGAAGAACGCAATTGGTGAACCACAAAGAAGAACCAACGAAATTGATGAAGTAATAATTAGAAGAAAGCAAAGCACTTTCAAGATTGCAATGGCGAGGCGACAACAAGGAGAGGATTTCAGGAAAGAGTCGAAGAGGTTGTGAAATGTGAGAGGGAAAATTTTAGGATTTTCAGTAGGCCCATTTCACTAGCTTTTTGGTAAGTAGTAGGCTCATTTATAAATCCGGCTCATTAGAATTTTGATTACATAGAATTCTTGTTATGAATTGCAGGGGAATGATCTCAAAAGGCAAAGGCAGTAGGCAACAATTTGTATGATTTAATCGCTTGAGAGTGGCTAATTTAATTTCCTTCATGGGATATTGTGGCTTAAAGACTATGAAAATTTTCTTTCTATATCATTTTTTTCCGCAAAGAAATGACAAAGGCTTTTTTTTTTTATATATATAAGTCAAATACTTAAGAAAATTAAGAAACTAAGGTCAGGAGAGAGCTGTCCTCGTTCTAGCAACTCCTTGTGCAAGTGATCCAGCTTCCTTTGCTACGGGGTGCAATCCCTGAAAAATCTAATACTCCTTAACCTGTGGCTGATTTCCTCAATATTGTCCTTGAGTGGTTGTTGTTTCCAGTGTAGAGCATTCCTTCCTTTGATGTTTGTCATCCATTTTCTGTCTCGAGCCTTGACCCATACTTTGTCCATCCCATTGTTGCTTAGTCTTTGTAGTGCCACTCGGATGAACTTGCTTCTTGCAATAGCCTTGTTATTTGCTTCGATGCTGTGAACTATGATTATAATGTTACCAACCCAGTCTCTTGCGATGAATGCCATTCCAAAAAGATTAAGTTGTTGTGCCTTTCTCATTTGAGCAAAAACCATCCATTCCCCCTCTCTATTTGAGGCAAGCCATAGTGAATTTCTATTTTATTTTTATTCCACCGAATCGAACTGGCCATATGAGTTGATACTGTATAGAAAGATATCGTGTGTGAACCTATAGGTCGTATATAATGATAGATGAAATGCGTGATCTAGCATGCCTATTAGTTTGTCAACGTGAAATAAAAAAATTACCACCCCATGTCCGAATAAAAGCGATAAAGGCTTGGAAATAAATCATATAGAATCAATCGATTCATGGTAAAATCCCTCTATGCTGCATTTAATTAAATTTTTTTGGTCGATACGATAGGGGGATCGAATGGTATAGTTCTTTTGTTGGTAGCTTGGAGGATTAGAAACATGACAAAGGCAAGTTGCCCATTTCAAGGAAAAAAAAAGTTAAAAGACTTGACTGATGAACCATAAATTGCCTAGGTCCCCATAAAGAGAAACTAAGGTAAGTGTCTCTTTCGGACTAAGTCGTCATCAATAAAGCACCAGTCACATAAAGAAAATCATTAATTTGTAGTTATCCAAATGAGTGATGTGTATTCATTGGTTAATATTCATAACCCTTGACAAAAAGGATAAAGCCACACACTATCTCAATTCAAACTAGTATCTCAGCTTCACTAATTTGTAATTTGCCTTGATGAAGCTATCAAGCAGGCCGTTCTCTGTTTTTCCATTTTATGTTCCCATTTTTCTCTTGTGTTGCTTTAACATGCATGGTTTAGCAGCCTCTGTCATGTCTATGGATAGCAGAAATGAAACAGATCATCAAGCTTTGGTGGAGTTCAAGGCCAAGGTAACCGGGGATCCGCTCGGCGTTATGCCTTTGTGGAACAACACCATCCATTTTTGCCAATGGTATGGTGTTACGTGCAGTCGCCGACGGCAAAGAGTGACCAAATTGGAGCTGCCATCACTAAAACTCATGGGAGCTCTATCACCATTTATTGGGAATTTGAGCTTTCTTCGGGTTTTAAATCTTGAAAACAACAGCTTTAGTCACTCAATCCCTCACGAAATCGGTCATTTGTACAGATTGTGTGAACTAGGACTGAACAATAACTCCTTTGTTGGTGAAATTCCTCCAAATATATCAAGTTGTTCTAAACTTGTAATCTTTAATGTTGGGAACAATATGTTAGAAGGAGAAATTCCAGGCGTGCTTGGCAGCTTGTCATATCTAAAACAATTAGATTTTGGCAATAACAATTTTAACGGTGGTATCCCTCATTCATTTGGGAACTTATCAGCTCTGGAGTTCATCAGATTGGCTGAAAATAGATTGAGTGGGCGTATACCTGAAGCTCTTGGGCAACTTATAAATCTTACATATTTCGATTTGTTTGAGAATAAGATTTCTGGTAATATCCCTGCCTCAATTTTCAATCTTTCCAATATTAGAAAGCTTGGTGTTGGTCTCAACAAGCTCCAAGGTAATCTTCCCTCAGACTTAGTAATCAATATGCCATATCTTGAATTCTTTTCTATTGGTTCTAATCAAATCACTGGCTCATTCCCTGTTTCCTTAACCAATTCCTCACATCTGTCCACACTTCAAGTTCAGGATAACAAACTTAGTGGAAGCTTGCCTTCATTTGAAAAATTGGATAAACTATCACGAGTTATGGTTTTTAAAAACCATTTTGGAAGTGACCTGAGTTTTCTTTGCTCTCTAACCAATGCTACTTCACTGCAGTTATTTAGTATTTACGACAATAACTTTGGAGGAGTATTGCCTGAGTGCATCAGCAATTTCTCTGTTTCCCTTATAGCCTTAGAAATAGGATCTAATAAAATATTTGGAAGAATTCCTGCTGGGATTGAAAATCTCATCAACTTGGAGGGACTAGGAGTATCAGGAAATCGGTTGTCAAGTTCAATTCCCCATGGTCTTGGGAGGCTTCAAAAGCTAAACGGCTTTTATGCAGATAATAATTTTCTCTCTGGGGCTATTCCTTCTTCTCTGGGTAATTTGACCATGTTAATTCAGCTACGTTTAGATCAAAACAATCTTCAGGGCAGCATTCCCCCAAGTCTAGCTAGGTGTGAAAATTTGGTTGAATTGAATCTTTCTTCTAACAACCTTACTGGTTCTATACCCCCTGAAGTAATTGGTCTTTCACAATTGTCCATTGTTCTAGACTTATCTTCAAACCAATTAACTGGTGTGCTTCCTGTTGAAGTAGGAAATTTGATAAATCTAGGTGAATTTTATGTTTCTTCAAACAAGTTATCAGGTGTGCTTCCAAACAATCTTGGTAGCTGTGTAAGGTTGGAGAAACTTCACTTACAGGGCAATTTTTTCCAAGGACACATTCCTTCTTCTTTGAGCTCCTTGAGAGGACTTGAAGAATTAGACATATCTGGAAATAACATCTCTGGTGAAATTCCAGATTTTCTTGTGAGCTTTGAGTCATTACGATATTTAAATCTTTCTTTCAATGATTTGGAGGGTGCTCTACCAACTGAAGGAGTTTTCAAGGATGCAAGTGCTACATTCATCCAGGGAAATGATAAGCTTTGTGGTGGTGCCCCTATGTTTCACTTGCCAAGATGTAACCTGAAATCATCCAAAAGTAGATCAAGCAATTCTCTTAGACTAAAACTTGCAATTGTTTTTGCAATTTTAGGAGTGACTTTGGTTATCTCTTTTCTCCTCTTTTTCTACTTTAGAAAGAAAAAGGAGCAGCCAGTAGTAGCTATTTGTGCAGAAAATTCTCTCTTGAAGTTATCATACCAAAGCATCATCAAGGCTACCGATGAATTCTCTTTAGAAAACTTGGTTGGTTCAGGCAGCTTTGGTTCTGTATATAAAGGAATTCTTGAGGCGAGTGGAGTAGTTATTGCAGTCAAAGTGCTTAATCTTCTTAGTCATGGAGCTTCTAGGAGTTTTATGGCTGAATGTGAGGCCTTGAAGAACATCAAACATCGAAATCTTGTTAAGGTATTAACTGCAATTTCAGGTGTGGATTATCAAGGGAATGATTTTAAAGCATTGGTGTATGAGTTCATGCAAAATGGGAGCTTAGAGGAATGGTTGCATCCACCTGTTGGCATGGAACGGTTGACTCTTATCCAAAGAGTAAATATTTCTGCACATGTCGCGAGTGCACTTGAGTATCTCCATCATCAGTGCGAGACACCAATTATTCATTGTGACCTGAAGCCAAGCAACATTCTACTGGATGATGAAATGGTTGCCCATGTTGGAGATTTCGGCTTAGCGAAATTCCTTACAACAGAAAGATCAAACCAATCAAGCTCACTTGGACTAAGAGGAACTATTGGTTATGCTCCACCAGGTGAAGTACAAATTTTCATTTCGGATCATTTCTAATTGTTAAACTTATCCAACAAGGAAATTGTAGAGTATCTTATGTACAATTATTGCTATCATTTGTGATGGATTAAATGCAGAATATGGCTTGGGAAGTGAGGTGTCAACAAAAGGGGATGTTTATAGCTTTGGCATCCTTTTGCTGGAAATGTTTACAGGGAAGAGGCCTACCGATGGACACTTTCGAGATGGTCTAAGTCTCCACAACTTTGTCAAGGCAGGTTTGGCAGCACGATTGGATGAGATTATAGATCCCATTCTTGTTGCTCAAGAGAGGCTTGACAGGAAATATTTCCAATACTTGAATTCCATATTTGAAACTGGACTCATTTGTTCTGCTGAATCTCCAACTGAACGATTGGACATGAACATTGTTGCTGCCAAGCTTTGTTCTATTAGAGACAAGCTAATTCGTCCAACTCGAGTTGATCGTTAGAGCCAAACTTATATGCAAATCTAATCAATCAAAAGGTGATTAAGAGAACTCTTTAGTTTAATTGAGAAATTATTTACTTATGATTGGTCATTGATTTTCTTGTTTACATGGTTGCAGGTACCAAATGTGACATATTGGAAGCTTGAAGTCAAGAGTTCCATTTCTTACAGCCACCCTGCAGTGAAAGAAGAAAATAAATATGCCCTCTAATATGTTTTTCTTGTATCTGTGTAAGAGCATTGTTATTACATACAAATATGATGATTTGTCTTCTATATTTCTCTGAATAAGCTCTGTTCTGTAACCCAAAAAGAAAACTCTGTTATGGTAATATTACAACCTATATAATGGGGCAAATGCTGAGATATTTGATGGGGAAAAAATGGTGTTAGTTGATTTTTTTTATTTGAAGAAAAATGCTAATGCTAGGTAGGTAATTATCAACTTTTCTAACAATTAAACAATTCAATTCAATCCATTTAATTGAAAGACTAACTTGCTTTCGATAATAAAGGTTTAAGATAAAATATAAAACAGAGGCCATGCTTGGGAACAAAGATACCGGAAAGAAATTAAACTTCGTTCAATATTTCCTAAGCATAAGTCAAAATCTCCCTTCTATTTTTTTTTAATAGAAAGTTCAGCAATTTCATCTTCTCCACGAATAGCCATGGAATATTAGATTTCTTACAGAATTTATAATTATATATTTACTAGTAATTTGCCACGTGTTCCACACGGGGTTGAAGTTTTGATTGAAACATATTTTAAGTTACATATATTGTGTAATACTTTTGTTGTTAATTTTGAAATGATTAAATTTCTCTAAATTTTTGCAAATTATTGAGAATAAATTAATTGTTTCATATTTTTTTGAATTAATTTCTTATTAAATCGAAATAAGATTTAAATGCTCATAAAAACAAATACTTAAATCCAATATGCCTGAGATTTGATTAGATAATATAGATATTTCAAGGAGTCTCGGCGTAAAAAATCATGAAAAACTGAGCCGGGGTCTTGGAACACGTTTTTAGCCAAAAACCATGATGGTAAAAATGACCTGAAAGATTTTTCCTCAATATTTTTTATGAATTAATTTCTAATTAAATCGAAACAAGATTTAGATGCATGTAAAAACAAATCATTAAATCTAATGTGGCTGAGATTTAATTAGATGAATAAAGATATTTTCAAGGAGCCGTGGTGTCAAAAATCATGCAAAACAGAGCCGTGGCTCCGGAACGCGTTTTTAGCCAAAACCGTGATGGTTAGTATACGATTTTGGCTAAAATTTTGCGAAAATTGACCCGAAAGATTTTTCCTCAATTTCTAGCGACAATACTCATGAAAGATATATAATTCAACGCTAAAAAAATTCAAAGCCATTTTCACGCTTCTAATATCATTTTTCATATTTTATTTCCAAATTAATTACTGATTAAATCGAAACAAGATTTAGATACTCGTGAAAACAAATTCTTAATACAATATGGCTGAAATTTGGTTAAATGAATATAGATATATTTTAAGGAGTCTTAGTGCCAAAAATCTTGCAAAACTGACCCGGGGCTCTGGAATGCGTTTTTAACCAAAAACCGTGATTTCGACTAACGTACACGATTTCGTCTAATATTTTGCAAAAATTAACCAGAAATATTTTTCCTCAATTTTTTCTAAAATACTCATAAAATATATATAATTCAACTCCAAAAAGATTGGAGGACTTTTTACGCTTTTAATATAGTTTTTCATATTTTTCTGAATTAATTTTTAATTAAATCAAAACAAGATTTAGATGCTCGTAAAAATAAATCCTTAAATGCAATGTGGCTGAGATTTAATTAGATGAATATAAATATTTCAAGGAGTGTCGATGCCAAAAATCATGTAAAACTGAGTGAGGGTCCCGAAACGCGTTTCTAACAAAAAAAAACTGTGATTAGTACACGATTTCGGCTAAATTTTTGCAAAAATTGACCCGAAAGATATTTCCTCAATTTTTGGCTAAAATAATCACAAAAAATATATAATTCAACGCCAAAAATATTGAAGGGTTTTTACTCTTCTAATATCGTTTTTCCTACTTTTTCCGAAAGGGAAAGCTATAAGTACTCATGATTTGCACTCAAGAATAATACTTATATTTTTTAACCTTAAATTTGCATGTCTCCAAACAACTAAAAAATATATTCTTGTATCCAAACACCTAAATATCCCTTATATTTGTACCAAGTACTATTCTTGATTACAAATCATGAGTACTTGTAGCATCTCCCTTTTCCGAATTAATTTCTAATTAAATCAAAACAAGATTTAGATGCTCGTAAAAACAAATCCTCAAATCTAATGTTGCTGAGATTTGATTAGACGAATATAGATATTTCAAGGAGTCTTAGCACCAAAAATCATGCAAAACTGATTCGGAGCCCCGGAACGCGTTTTTAACAAAAAAAAAAACGTGATGATTATTACACGATTTCGTCTAATACTTTGCAAAAATTGACCTGAAATATTTTTCCTCAATTTTTAGCCACAATACTCATAAAATATATATAATTCAGCACCAAAAAGATTGAAGGGCTTTTTATGCTTCTAATATCGTTTTTCCTATTTTTTTCGAATTAATTTCTAATTAAATCGAAACATGATTCAGATGCTTGTAAAAACAATGGCTGAGGTTTGCTTAGATGAATATAGATATTTCAAGGAGTCTCGGCGCCAAAAACCATGCAAAACTGAATCGGGCCCCGGAATGCGTTTTTAGCCAAAAAAGAGTGATGATTATTACATGGTTTCGGCTAAAATTTTTGAAAAATTGAACCGAAAGATATTTCCTCAATTTTTAGTCACAATACTCATAAAAAATATAATTCAACAATAAAAAGATTGAAGGGCTTTTCACGCTTTTAATATCGTTTTCATAATTTTTCTGAAATAATTTCTAATTAAATCGAAACAAGATTTAGATGCTCGTAAAAAAATCCTAAAATGCAATATGGCTAAGATTTTATTAGATGAATATAGATTTTTCAAGGAGTTTCGGCGCCAAAAATCATGCAAAAATGAGCCGGGGCCCCGAAACGCGTTTTTAGCTAAAAACCGTGACGTACACGATTTTGGCTAAAATTTTGCAGAATATGACCTGAAAATTGTTTCCTCAATTTTTGGATAGAACACTCATAAAATTATATATAATTTAACTCCAAAAATATTGGAGGACTTTTCACGGTTTTAATATTATTCTTTTCATATTTTTTCTGAATTAATTTCTAATTAAATCAAAACAAGATTCAGATGCTCGTAAAAATAAATTTTTAAATCCTATGTGGCTGAGATTTGCTTAGATGTATATGGATATCCCAAGGAGACTTGGCGTCAAAAATCATGCAAAACTGAGTCGGGGCCCTAGAACGCTCTTTTAGGCAAAAACTGTGATGGTTATTACATGATTTCGGTTAAAGTTTTGTAAAAATTGATCCGAAAGATATTTCATCAATTTTTGGTTAAAATACTCATAAAAAATATATAATTCAACGCCAAAAAGATTGAAAAGATTGAAGGGTTTTTGACGTTTGTAATATTGTTTTTCCTATTTTTTCCGAATTAATTTCTAATTAAATCGAAACAGGATTCAGATTGCTCATAAAAATAAATCCTTAAATCCAATGTGGCTAAGATTTGATTAGATGAATATAGATATTTCAAGTAGTCTCGGAGTCAAAAATCATGTAATATTGAGGCAGGTCCCCGAAACGCGTTTTTAGCCAAAAACTGTGATGGTTAGTTAGCATACGATTTCGGCTAACATTTTGCAAAAATTGACTCGAAAGATTTATCCTAATTTTTGGCTAAAATACTCATTAAAATATATAATTGAACGCCAAAAATATTGGAGGGCTTTCCATGCTTTTAATATCGTATTTCTTATTTTTTCTAAATTAATTTCTAATTAAATCGAAACAAGATTTAGATGCTCGTAAAAATAAATTCTTAAATCCAATGTTGCCGAGATTTGGTTAGATGATGTAAAGTACTCCCTCCCATTCAAAATAAGTGAAACATTTTAACTTTTGCAGCCTTTCAAAATAAGTGAAACAATTACAAAATCAATGCAATTTGTACCTTTTTTCCATATATACCGCTAAGTGTTAATTAAGGTGGCTGAAAGTGGTCTTTGGAAAGTTGGGAGGGAAGAGAAGATTTATTAATTAATTATTTATAAAAAAATTTTAGAAGGGTAATTATGTCATTTTAAGTGAGTTTTTACTAAATTTAAAATCAACTAATCATTGTCTTGGTCTGTGTGATATTCTTAGTGTTTCACTTATTTTGAATGGGAGGGAGTATTAAACCAACTTTTTTTTTTAGAAAGAATATTGAAGCATTGCTTTGGAAAATCATCCAATTATAATCGTGGGAAACTTGCCAAAAGAAAGTAAACCAACAATTTTTTTTCCTTGGTATAGGAAACTTTAATCTTGACAACCTCAGCATAAGACCAATTTTTTAAACATGTAAAGTATTAAACTAATTGTTTTCCTTAAAGCCCATAATCTGTTTAAATTAAATAAATATAAATTATAAATGAAAAGTATTTCAAATAATTATGGGGAGTAAATTATTATAATTATATTTTGTATTTATAATATCATTACATAATTAAAATAAAAAGTTTCATGACTATAAATAATAATAATATAATTAAATATATTATAATCTAAAAATAATTATTAGAAGTAAATTATTAATTACAATTATAGTGGATTATTAATATCTTTCCATAATTAAAAAAATTTAAATATTGGATTTACAATATCTTTCCATAATTAATAAAATAGTTGAATCATCTCAAAATAAAAAATAAAAAAAGTTAAATGACTAAAAAGAATACTTATTAAAAAAATTATTATATTATAATACTAAGGGTATTTATGAAATTTCCCAATTGGAATTTTTGAATTTGTGATTTTATATAGTAGTAAGATAAGATAAGATAAGATAAGATAAGATAAGATAAGATAAGATGAAGGAAAAAAAGAAAAGTTTTCCAGGTTCTTTCCAAGAATTATCCAGGCTTAAAATATTGCTTTTGGGTTTTGTTTTTCATTTTTCTTGTTTCTCTTTTTCGACTAAATGGATGAGCTCTGCTTTTGAAAGAATGTTCCGGTCCCAATCTCATAGTTTTTCAACCCTACAATCTACATAATGGCCATTGAGCAACTTCAAATATCTTATTCATTGAAGTGTCAAAAAAGAGGATGTCTCTATAGACATGGAATTATAGTGCTCAAGATGTTTACAGGGAAGAGGCCTACCAATGAAGTGTTTAAAGAGGGTCTAAGCCTTCTTAACTTTGTTAAGGCAAGTTTGGCAGAACGATTGTGTTAAGCATCCAACCTAAAACCAATTGGTAATAGGTGGAGAGGCCCTTCATGTATATAAGGCATCCAGTCATGTCGAACATAACCAATGTGGGATGTTACCACTTTAACACGCCCTCTCACGTGTAGCTCGGGATAACACCCGAAACAGAACGAGCCTACACGTGGACAACCGAGTCTGGGGCGCAACAGGACAGACCTGAGCTCTGATGAGTGATGGTCCTATGGACTCGAGTCCGTGAGAGTTACCACGCAATCGAGGCTAAATCACACGTATGATCATAAATTGATGCGAATTTTAAGTTTACCCATATAGTATTTTAAATGAATTTTAGTTTGGAATGTGAAATTTTTTAAAGTTTTGTATTTATTGAGGTAGAAGTTCAACATAAAGTTTCGTACCAAATAAATTTTTCTTTTATTCAATTAAGGACATTAATAATTAAGATACGATTTGAACATGAAGTTTAACTTCAAATAAATTTTTTATTTATTTTATAGGTAGATATGGACTTCTAAACATTGGGTAAACTTAAAATTCACATCAATTTTGATCATACGTGTGATTTAGCCTCGGTTGCGTGGTAACTCTCACGGACTCGAGTCCATAGGACCATCACTCGAGCTCTGATACCATGTAAAGCATACAACCTAAAACCAATCGGCAATAGGTGGAGAGGTTCTTCATGTATATAAGGCACCCAGTCATATCAAACATAACCAATGTGAGATATTACCACTTTAACAGATTGGAAGAGACTATAGATCCCATTCTTGCTCAAGAGAGATCACATAACAGGCGTCATTTCATATGTACTTGAATTCAATTTTTGAAATTGGACTCACTTGTTCTGCTGAATTTCCAACTGAGATTGGGATCATTTCTTTGTCAATTAAGAGGTGATTATGTCGTCTTACTACCGAGTTGAAATTGTTAATTAGATAAATAAGTTGGGTTTCGTTTAGATCATTTCTTTGTCAATTATGATAGTTTACCTAATTTACTTGTTTTGATACGTTGCAGGTAGCTAACATGGGGTTGGAGTTGGAGCTCAAAGACCCGCAATTCCATTTTGGTTTTTCTTCCAAGCACTCTGTTTTGAGAGAAGAAAACAAATATACGAATTTTCATTGTTCTAATATGTTTGGCTTGTATTTGTATGGTGTGTAATGTAATAATCAACGCTACTTTGCCTGTTCCTACCAGTACACTTTTCTTTTGCATTGTTCTATATATTGGATCTTAATCAATGTTCACAAGTTGAACTTCATGTCTGATTTATTGTTCAATCAATTTTCTGTTCTTTTTTTTTCACTTTCCTATAATTCGGACATTGAATTAATTTTAAGCTAATCTTTTTGTTTATGAACCTAGTTTATAATCCCCTGTTACTTAAATACATGTACAGAACTTTGAATTTTGATTACATATATAGAATTCTTGTTATGAATTGCAGGGGAATGATCTCAAAAGGCAAAGGCAGTAGGCAACAATTTGTATGATTTAATCGCTTGAGAGTGGCTAATTTCATTTCCTTCATGGGATATTGTGGCTTAAAGACTATGAAAATTTTCACTAATTTGTAGTAATTTGCCTTGATGAAGCTATCAAGCAGGCCTTTGAAAATGCAGTGCTCTGTTTTTCCATTTTATGTTTCCATTTTTTTCTTGTGTTGCTTTAACATGCATGGTTTAGCAGCCTCTGTTATGGATAGCGGAAATGACACAGATTATCAAGCTTTGACGGAGTTCAAGGCCAAGATAACCGGCGATCCGCTCGGTGTTATGCCTTTGTGGAACAATTCCGTCCATTTCTGTGGATGGTATGGTGTTACGTGCAGTCGCCGACGGCAAAGAGTGACCAATCTGGAGTTGCCATCACTAAAACTCACCGGAGCTCTATCACCATTTGTTGGAAATTTGAGCTTTCTCAGAGTTTTAAATCTTCAAAACAACAGTTTTAGTCACGGAATCCCTCAAGAAATTGGTCATCTGCACAGATTGCGTGAACTAAGACTATGGAATAATTCCTTTGGTGATAACCTTCCTTCAAATATATCCGGTTGTTATATGCTTGAAATCTTTTTGGCTGGAAGTAACCTGCTAGAAGGAGAAATTCCAGGCACTCTTGGCAGCTTGTTACACCTAAAAGACTTGCATTTACGAGGGAACAAGTTTACAGGTAGAATCCCGCCTTCGTTAGGGAACTTATCAGCTCTGGAGCGCTTTCATTTGGGCCATAATACACTGAGTGGGCGTATTCCTGAAGTTCTTGGGCAACTAACAAAACTCAATTTTCTCGCTTTGATCAACATCGGGGTTTCTGGTACCATTCCTGCCTCGATTTTCAATCTTTCCAATATTAGAACTCTTGATATTTCTTTCAACCAGCTTCAGGGTAATCTTCCCTCAGACTTAGGAATCAATATGCCATATCTTGAATACCTTTCTATTGCTGCTAATCAAATAACTGGCTCATTCCCTGTTTCATTATCCAATTCCTCAAATCTGTCCACACTTCAAATTCAGACTAACAAACTTAGTGGAAACTTGCCTTCATTTGAAAAATTGGATAAACTATCACGAGTTGCGTTTTTTCAGAACTATTTTGGAAGTGGAGGAGTGACTGACCTGAGTTTCCTTTGCTCTTTGACCAATGCTACTTTACTACAGTATGTAAATATAGGCGTCAATAACTTTGGAGGGCTATTGCCTGAGTGCATTGGCAATTTCTCTGTTTCCCTTGTAGCGTTATATATAGGATATAATAAAATATTTGGAAGAATTCCTGCTGGGATTGAAAATCTCATCAACTTGGAGGTGCTTTCAGTAATAAGTAATGGATTCACAGGTTCTATTCCCCATGGTGTAGGGAGGCTTCAAAAGCTGAAACAAATTTTTTTAGCCATTAATTCTCTCTCTGGGACTATTCCCACTTCTTTTGGGAATTTGACTATGTTATTAAGCCTATATCTAGGTGAAAACAATCTTCAAGGTGGCATTCCCTCAGATTTGGGTAGGTGTGAAAATTTACTTGAATTGGATCTCTCTTCTAACAACCTTACTGGTTCCATACCCTCTGCTGTAATTGGGCTCTCATCATTGTCAATTCTTCTCAACTTATCTTCAAACCAGTTATCTGGTATGCTTCCGGTTGAAGTAGGAAATTTGACAAATCTAGGTGTATTGGATGGTTCTTCAAACAGGTTATCAGGTGTGCTTCCCAAGAATCTTGGCCGGTGTGAAAGCTTGGAGATACTACGCTTAGAGGGAAATTTCTTCCAAGGACACATTCCTTCTTCTTTGAGCTCCTTGAGAGGACTTGAAGAATTAGACATATCTGGAAATAACATTTCTGGTGAAATTCCAGATTTTCTTGTGAGGTTTGAGTTATTACGATATTTAAATCTTTCTTTCAATGATTTGGAGGGTGCTCTACCAACTGATGGGGTTTTCAAGAATGCAAGTGCTACATTCATCCAGGGAAATGATAAGCTTTGTGGTGGTGCCCCTATGTTTCACTTGCCAAGATGTAACCTGAAATCATCCAAAAGTAGATCAGGCAATTCTCTTAGACTAAAACTTGCAATTGTTTTTGCAAATTTAGGAGTGACTTTGGTTATCTCTTTTCTCCTCTTTTTCTACTTTAGAAAGAAAAAGGAGCAGCCAGTAGTAGCTACTTGTGCAGAAAATTCTCTCTTGAAGTTATCATACCAAAGCATCCTCAAGGCTACCAATGGGTTCTCTTCAGAAAATTTGGTTGGTTCAGGCAACTTTGGTTCTGTATTCAAAGGAATTCTTGAAGATGATGGGGTAGCTATTGCGGTTAAGGTGTTTAATCTTCTAAGTCGAGGAGCTTCCAGGAGTTTCATGGCTGAATGTGTGGCCTTGAGGAACATTAGGCATCGAAATCTTGTCAAGATATTAACAGCAATTTCAGGTGTGGACTATCAGGGGAATGATTTTAAAGCATTGGTTTATGAGCTCATGCAAAAGGGAAGCTTGGAGGATTGGCTGCATCCACCTGTTGGCATGGAACGGTTGACTCTTATCCAAAGAGTAAATATTGCTGCACATGTCGCGAGTGCACTTGAGTATCTCCATCATCAGTGCGAGACACCAATTATTCATTGTGACCTGAAGCCAAGCAACATTCTACTGGATGATGAAATGGTTGCCCATGTTGGAGATTTCGGCTTAGCGAAATTCCTTACAACAGAAAGATTAAACCAATCAAGCTCACTTGGACTAAGAGGAACTATTGGTTATGCTCCACCAGGTGAAGTACAAATTTTCATTTTCGGATCATTTCTAATTGTTAAACTTATCCAACAAGGAAATCGTAGAGTATCTTATGTACAATTATTGCTATCATTTGTGATGGATTAAATGCAGAATATGGCTTGGGAAGTGAGGTGTCAACAAAAGGGGATGTTTATAGCTTTGGCATCCTCTTGCTAGAGATGTTTACAGGGAAGAGGCCTACCGATGAACACTTTCGAGAGGGTTTAAGTCTCCACAACTTTGTCAAGGCCGGTTTGGCAGAACAATTGGATGAGATTATAGATCCCATTCTTCTTGCTCAAGAGAAGCTTGACAGGCAATATTTCCAATACTTGAATTCCATATTTGAAATTGGACTCATTTGTTCTGCTGAATCTCCAAGTGAACGATTGGACATGATTGTTGTTGCTGCCAAGCTTTGTTCTATCAGGGACAAGTTGATTCGTCCAACTCGAGTTCATTGTTAGGGCCAAACTTTATATGCAGAAGATCACTCAAAAGGTGATAAAAAATACCCTTTAGATAACTTTAGAGTATAAATATGTTTGATATTGGTTTACTGATTTTCTTGTTTTCATAGTTGCAGGTACCAAATGTGACATATTGGAGCTTAAACTCAAGAGTTCCATTTCTTACAGCCCTGCTTTGAGAGAAGAAAATAAATATGCCCTCTAATATGTTTGTCTTGTATCTGTGTAAGAGCATTGTTATTACATACAAATATGATGATTGTCTTCTATATTTCTTTGAATAAGCTCTGTTCTGTAACCCAAAAAGAAAACTCTGTTCTGGTAATATTACAACCTATAGAATGAGGCAAATGCTGAGATATTTTATGGAAAAAAAAAGTGGTGTTAGTTTTTTTTTTTTTTTGGTTGAAGAAAATTGCTAATGCTAGATAGGTTATCAACTTTTCTAACAATGAAACAATTCAATTCAATCCATTTAATTGAAAGACTGACTTACTTTCTGATAATAATGGTTTAAGTTAAAATATAGAACAGAGGCCATGCTTGAGCACCAAGATACCGGGAAGAAATTAAACTTTGTTTAATATTTCCTAGGCATAAGTCGAAATCTACCTTCTAATTTTTTTAATGGAGAAGACAAACTCTGTTCTGAATTCCTTGATCAACTTCAGCAAATTGCAGTTTTTGGGTATTGATCAGACTATGATCAATGGTTCAATCCCCATTGAAATAGGGAAATAGTCTAAGACAACTGTTCATGAATGGAAATAGACTATCTGGCAACATCCCTCCCTCCATTGGCAACATGACCGAATTGTTCGAACTTCGACTAGATGGAAACAGCTTGGAAGGATCAATTCCTTCTATTCTTGGAAACTGTTCGCATTTGCAAGTCCTGAATCTTTCTCAAAATAACTTTACCGGTACCATACCAAAAGAAGTCATAGGTCTTGCCTCTCTAGCCAAGTCTTTGAACCTTACTAGGAACTTGTTGAGTGGCACCATACCACCTGAGGTGGGAATCTGAAAAATCTCAAAGAATTTGATGTGTCAGATTAAACATTGAAGCTTAATTTCTTCCAAAAATATTTAACATTGCCATGATGTGGCTTCTGCAATGGAATATTTACATCACTATTGCCACATTCCAATCATCCACTGTGACTTAAAACCAACTAATGCTCTTCTTGATGCTGATATATGTGCACATGTAAGCGATTTCGGTCTAGCAAAGTTAATGGGTTTAATCTTTTCTCTTCTTTCTTTTGCTTTCTTGAATTCATAAAAATGGAATTTCTTTTGCTCTCTTGGCTCTCTTTTTGTGGCTCTTATTCTGTTTCGTTTTGAGCTGAATTCCTTTTTTTTTTGCATGAATAATTAATCGTTTGATGATTTCATGGATTGATAAGCAGAAGACTTGTTCCTTCCATACATAATTTTTTTTAATTCTATTTCTGTTTTCTTTTTTTTTTTTTGAGTTGAAATTACTTGATTATATGCTTGAATGATCAATTGTTTGATTGCAGCAGTCTTTTTGATCCATTCATACCCTTTAATTTTCTTTTTGAGCTCATGAATTACTTATTTTCTGTTTCTTTTTTAGTTGAATTACTTAGTTTATATGCACGAAGGATTAATTAATCCTTAAATTGCAGTCTTTTGTTCTAAAGCAGAATCATGCCCTTTAATTTTCTTTTCCTGTTTCTTTTTGAGCTCAATTACTTGATTTCATGGCTGAAAATTTGATTCTTTAATTAATTGCATAATATGGAACGAAACCCTTTTTGTTATAAGCAGTAGATGCAGAAGATCCAAACGGTGACAGAAAAGGAGAGACGGAATGGTTTTTCTTCACACCAAGAAACAGGAAATATCGCAATGGTTCAAGGCCAGATAGAGGAGCCGGCGATGGATATTGGAAGGCGACGGGAGCAGATAAGAAAGTGAGGCACCAAGGAAAGATTGAGGGTTTGAAAAAAACCTTAGTTTATCACAGAGAAAGTCCAAAACCTCCTGGTGGGAAAAAAACTAATTGGATCATGCATGAATATGTGTTGAAAGATCCTCCTCCTAGACAGAGAGCTGGAATTGAAGATATGAAGGTAACAAAATTTTGCACTATAAATTATGTCTGCAAATTCTAGCCATTTACTGTTAATTAACATCATCTAATTCCTTTTTTTTTTTGCAGCTTGATAATTGGGTGCTATGTAAAGTCTATAAAAAGCAGGGGAAGAAAAAGGATGGTGAAAAGGGTGAAGGTGCTGACGAAGACGAAGGTGAAGGTGAAGGTGCTGACGAAGACGAAGGTGAAGGTGATGGAGAAGCTCAGCCTTTGGAGGAGGAAGAGGAAGAGGAGCAGCAATCTTCTAATACTATTGCAGCTTTACCTCAAATTGCAGTTAACCAGAATCAGCAGCATCAAAATGGCGGTAGCAAAATTATGAATCAACTTCAAATTGCAGTGGATCAAAAGCGGAATCATGAAAATGGTGGTAGCAATATCATGAATCCGTCACAATTAATTCATCAAGGCTACAACAATATGATGCTGCCACAAGCAACTTATCCACCAATGCTGCCTTATTACAATAATGGATATAATGCTGCTGCTTCTACTTCTGGATTTTCATACTTCCCTGAATATTTGGGTTTAGGACAAGATTTGCCTTGTTATGGTAACTTTGTACCAACAGCTGCACCGATTCTTCCTCCGCAATTTCCAAGTCTCCCAGAAATTTATGGGTTCACAGATGATGAAAGGAACTTCTGGGAGAGTCAAGATTTCAACTTTGAACAAAATGAGGACAAAAATGAGACCAAGACTAGGAAGAGACTATAAGCTGATGGAGACCAAGACCAGCTTAAGGGTTTTTTTTTTTTCATTTTTCTTTTATATTAGGAATTCTGGAATTTGAACTTGTGTAAGAGAGGAAATTCTTCCTTTTGGCATATATATATACCAACTTAATGTCTCTCTTAACCAAGAGGGAAATTCTTTCTTTATGTCAATGTTAATAGCAAGGCACTTAATCATGTGAATGTCTACTTGTGAGAGTACGTAAGATATATAGTATTATAGTACTTTGCATTTGTTTAACTGTTCAAAACTGTCAATAACATATATATGACCAATTGAATTTGACTAAATTGGTTGAACCAAAATTTTAATATATGAACATAGCAATTAGTAATAGCCAGCCATGGACACCTAATTTATTGGGTTCATTAATTTTGGGTGCCCTGGCATGAAACTTGAGCTCATTAATTTTGGGTTGATTTTAAAGATTAGAATTAAAACCAAGTAATGTTCTTCTTGATGCCTGATATTTGTGCACATGTAAGTGATTTCGGTCTAGCGATAGTAAAATTTGCTGCAATCTGAAATTTCCGAGTTGGTTTTGAATTTCATTTCTGATACATTTGTCAATAATCTCTATATTATGCCTAACATTTT
This sequence comes from Corchorus olitorius, assembly GCA_001974825.2. Lineage (NCBI taxonomy): Eukaryota > Viridiplantae > Streptophyta > Magnoliopsida > Malvales > Malvaceae > Corchorus > Corchorus olitorius. The sequence goes on from AWUE01019100.1 coordinate 27,781, forward strand.
CTATTGCATATATGCCTTTTTTTCTTTGTGCACCATTATTCATTGCTTTCAATGTGCAGAATATGCTATGGGTGGGGCGGTGTCGATTCATGGGGATGTTTACAGCTATGGGATCTTGCTATTGGAGATGTTTACAGGAAAAACACCCACAGATGAAATGTTTAAAGATGGATCAAATCTCCATAATTTTGCAAAGAAAGCTATACCAGAAAAAGTGATGGAAATTTTGGACCCTATAATGCCAATGGATGAAGAAGGAAGGAAGGGTGCACAAATTTTCAAGTGATGGAAGAGATAAACTAGAGCAATGTATTGTTTCAATTCTTAAAGTTGCGGTCAAATGTTCTGCAGAACAGCCCAGAATTAGAATGAACATGAAATAAGTATGCAGGAGCTTGCAAGGAATCAAAGACAAGTTAACAGTACTATTGTCTCATAAAAATGGTGAAAATACTAAATATTTTAAGCATAAACTTTTTTTGGTATAGTTTCTAAACTCACATTAAACCTGATTAATCCGGAATTGAATCATGTAGAATCTCAAAAAAACCTGATTAATACGGAATTGAATCATGTAGAATCTCAGATGGGAGACTTTTCTTCAATTCTTATTTTTTCTTTTATAAAGCTTTAAAAGGATATTGATTTTTCTACCTTCCATTGAAAATTTGAGATAGAATTGGTTTTAGTTTAAACATTAATTATTCAAAAGAAAAACAAAACACATAATGTGATTTTTTTTTGGTTGAAAAGAAGGAATAAATATGATTGAGATATGGTCCAACCACTAGTCTATCATAAATCAACCACTTGTAATCATATTAAAAAATATAAAGTATAAATAATTAAATATTCTATTATTTATCGGAAACAATTAAATAAAAAAATAAATAATAAATCTGCAAAAACGACAGTCACACAGAGCCAAACTCTTTTCTCTCTCTCTCTCTAAACTCCTCGATTCCTCCGGCGATCTCGAAATCAGAGCGATGGCGAGCTTATGGCGAGCCGCGACGGCGCTGACGGAGAAACAAATCGACTACGACGGTGTTGAATTCTGGTCGAACCCAGAACGAACTGGGTGGTTGACAAAACAAGGCGAGTATATTAAAACCTGGCGTCGCCGTTGGTTCGTCTTGAAGCAAGGGAAGATATTCTGGTTCAAGGAGTCGACTATCACACGCGCTTCTCGTCCACGTGGCGTGATCCCAGTGGCTTCCTGCTTAACCGTGAAGGGAGCCGAAGATATTCTGAACAAGCAGTACGCTTTCGAGCTGTCGACGAGGACCGACACGATGTATTTCATCGCCGATTCGGAGAAAGAGAAGGAGGATTGGATCAACTCGATCGGACGGTCCATAGTGCAGCTCTCGAGATCGGTTACCGATTCCGAGATCGTTGATTATGATAGCAAGCGGTGAGAATGATGATGACCCAACGGTCAGATAAGAAAATTCCCCCTTTTCGTTATTTTTTATGGATTGAAATTTGTCTAATTGAGCCCTTGTTGTAATCTTTTGTTTGTAAATTTTCTTTCTTTTCCTATAATTAATATCCTTTTTGTGTAAGTTGAAATACTCCCTACATGTTTGGCAATGATCAGACCTTCAATTGTGCTATTTTATTTACAAAGTTGAAATTTTGCTTAGTGAAATGAGAATTAATCTTAATTTTTGTTGTGAAATTGTTGTTTGATTTAGCTTGACTGTTAGTTAAGATGATCAATTTTTGTAATCTATAGAATGATTGAATCAAGTGAGGGTCTTAGAGCAGGGAATGCTTAGGAGGAAGAAACAGAGTATATATGCTATGAAGCTTTTGCAAATATAAATCTTTACTGTTAATGTGGAGTTTACTCCAAGCATAGACATCAGCATTCAGCCAAGCATTCATGTTTGCCCCGGAGTTTAATCTCGAAAACATCTTTCTTTACAAGTTTTTTTTAGTTCATAGCAATTGATGGCATGAACCAGATAAGTGTAGATATAGTGATAGAGACCATTGAGTTAGTTTTTTTATGATCTTTCACACCTTTGCTTCCACAATATGATTTTGCTTAAGATTGTAGATTCTGGACTACAGTTTTTCTAGCCAATGCTGCTATATTCGAAAAGGTTGTTTGTTTTCCATGGTTTGTAGAAGAAAGTATTTTCTGAACTTCTTGTGGGTTGTTCTGTAAAACCATGTTAAGTTGATTGTGTCTTGAAAAGGTCGAATTGGCTGTTTTTATAATCATGCTTGTTTCCATAAGTAAATTTGCTACCTAGCAGTAATTCTGTTTGCCTTGTATTGCATCTCAGCTTTCTGCCAACTACTTTTTGTTGCCTTGTAAATGATGGAAAGGAATTTAGAAGAGAGACCGAATTATAGGGCATGAAGAGAAGTTTAAGAAAACCAGTCCAGCATAAATATATATTTCTTATGTAAAGCAAAGTTTATCATAAATTTTGGCAGACAATCCTAGTTTAAGTGATTTTAAAGAGATCCAAACTAAATATCTATAGACATATCAGAGAAAAGTTCATTCTCATGTACTAGCAGTTGCTGCATGCACTTGTCTATGAATTCCTGTTCGAAGTAACCTTGCCTTGGTTGCATGAAGTTCAATGATAGCATCTTTGATTCCCATTCTGTCACTAGGTGCTTCTGCAGAGCATGCAACCCCAATTTTCGTGAAAGAAACCAAACACTCCCATATCTCTTCTTCCATGTTTGGTCGACTCCGTAGCCTCTGCTGGATTTCGCCAATTTCTTGAAGCAAATGAGAATCCAGAATCTCCTCCAACCGTCCTGACAGTGCCGTTTGACAGAAATTACGAAGGCTTAAGCCATCATTAAACAAATTATTCGTTGGTCTCCTTCCTGTGATCATCTCCAAGAGCATGATTCCATAACTGTAAATATCACCTTCTGGAGACACTGCCCCTCCCATGCCATATTCTGAAATAATTTACTAATCAATAACGAGCTGTACATGCAGATTGTGAATTGGCATTCAAGCAGATTCTTCATATTAAAAAAAAACAAAAAAACAGAATATTCTCTTCAGTCTCCACCCAAGAAAAGAAAAAAAGGATACTCTGTTTTTGCATATTGCTTATGTAACTTGAATGAATTTTCTAGGAAATGCTATAAATGAGTCAGGCAGGTTTCAAGACTATAATTTTTGTTGCTACATGTTTCAAGAATAAAATGATTCCATATAATGTTCTAACAAGCCAATTCATTCTTGTGGATCATATATGATTTGGGCCCAAGGCCCACTAGCCTCCTAAGGCCCAGGCCTCTAAGTTATATAAATAGTCAAGGTATGACAATTCTCTCATTATGTTCCACTATGTGACATTACACACCTAAAGTAATTTAACTACTCTCAAATGCTCCACAGAGGGTCTTTACTGACTCAACTGTCGGAGAGGGTCCCCTTCGGCCACCCAGGGGACCCCTTTCCTCACGGTTTGCTCTCTTGCAGGTCATTCGGAGCTCGATGTTGCCTCTACATTATTGGGCATCAACAATTCTATAGGAGCTAATGAGTATATATATGAGATCAAAAGGACATTATAAGCAAAGAAACAGAAGACAGCTTTTAAGAATATTACAAGCGTAAGAGATATGAAATTTTACCTGGAGCAACGTAACCAATTGTCCCCTTGATCACTGAGGAACCTGTTTGATCGGCACCCATATTGCTCGTGTCGCTAGATAGAAGCTTAGCCAATCCGAAATCACCAACATGTGCAACCATGTCATCACCAAGAAGGACGTTGCTTGGCTTTAGATCACAATGAACAATCAGAGTCTCACTATCATGATGAAGGTAATCTATTGCATTTGCCACATCTATGGCAATGTCTAACCTTTGAGCAAGGCTTAAACACCTTCCTGATTCATGTTGCTGATGTAGCCAACTATCTAAGCTCCCATTAGGCATGAATTCAAAAATTAAAGCCTTGAAATCAATGCTTGAGCAAGAAGTTAAAATCTTGACAAGATTCCGATGTCGAACTTTTCTCAAAGCCTTGCATTCAGCCATGAAACTCTTTGCAGCTTCATGGTTTTGAAGGTTAAGTACCTTCACAGCAACCGGTTTTTCTTTTTGATGATGAAGAAGTCCCTTGTATACATAGCCAAAACTTCCCACGCCAATCAAGTTTGAAGAGGCAAAACCTTGGGTGGCTTCAACAAGATCTTTGTAGGACAGGCGCAAGTAGCCATCATCACCAAACAAAGCCACTTGGATGAGTCCCCTTTTGGACTTCCGTTTCCAGAAAAGATAAACAATAACCACAGCCAAAATGAAAGCAAAGAAAATGCCTAGGATGATAGAAATTAAGATTTTGGTTGACAGAACCTTTCCCTTTCCCTTTGCTTCCATATTTGAGCACTTCGGAAGTCCTAATTCTGGAATTCCCCCACAAAGTTTTGTGTTTCCCATGAAAGAAAACTCACTGACATTCTTGAAAACCCCTCCTTTCGGCACTTCACCCTCCAGTTGGTTGAAAGAAAGGTTTAAACTCACCAAAAACGGAAGGTTTTCGAGCTCACGTGGAATAGTGCCAGACAAATTGTTACCAGAGAGATCCAGGAATTCAAGAGATCTCAAAGAGCCAAATGATTGAGGAATGGTACCTTGAAACGAGTTTCTCTGCATGTAAATCTCTCCGATTCCCAAACTCTGTATCATAGGAATTTCACCGACGAAGTTGTTATTATCAACATATAAATACATAAGATTCTTCAAAGTACTAAAATCCGATGGCAAGGCACCACTGAAAGAATTGTCAGACAGATAAAGACCAAACAAACTTTGAAAAGAACCGAAAAGTTGATCCGGTATAGGAGTGCTAAGTCTATTCAAGGAAAGGTACATTTCTCGCAAATTCTTGCAATTCCGAAGTGCCAATGGAATTCCTCCTGTAAAACTGTTATTGAACAAAGAAAGTATAGACAGACGAGAAATATTACCAATAGAGGATGGAATTTCTCCACTTAAATAGTTTGTATACAGATACAATCCTTCAAGATTTTGAAGTTTTCCCATTGAACTTGGAATTTCCCCAACAAGAAAATTTTCATTCAAACCCATTATGTAGAGGTTGATGAGATTACCAATGCCTTGTGGAATATTTCCAGTGATCAGATTCGTTCCCATATAAAGCCTGGAAAGCTGTGTTGACAAATTTGCTACAAAGTTTGGGAAAACCCCACCGAAATTATTCTCATCTATAGACAATTCAGACAATAGACTGCAGTTTGTTAAAGTGAACAAATAATCCAGATCTCCTTCTTTCCCACTTCCAAGGTTGTTTTTGTCTATATAAAATTCTCGAAGTTTGTCAAGGTTTCCAAAACTGTTAGGAACTGAACCACTGAAATAATTTAAGGAAATTTGAATTACTTGTAAGCTGGAGATATTGGATAGTGATGTTGGAATTGTTCCTGTGAATTGGTTTCCTCCAATAAGAATGCCTACAAGATTTGGAAAAGCAAGGTCGATTCCAGGCGGAAGCCTCCCTGCCAACTGGTTATCAGTTATGGCAAATTCTATCATAGATGAAAGGTTGTAAAGTGAAGGAGGAACAATACCAGACAAGTTATTCGCGCCGACACGGAACCTTTCTAAGCTTGATAATCTGCCCAAAGTATCTGGAATTGTGCCCTCCAAATGATTAAGTAAAAGTTCAAGGTGATTCAAGGCTGATAGATTTCCTAATGAAGTTGGAATTTTCCCAACTAAATTATTCTTAGACAAAATCATTACCGTGAGATTTTTCATTTCGCCTAAGAGGAAAGGGATTTCTCCAGTGAGGTTATTTTGAGACAAAATAAGCTGCTGGAGATTGGAGCAATTGGTAATCTCAATAGGGATTCCACCATGGAGATTATTATTGCTTAGATTTAGATAACGAAGTCGCCTCAATTGGCCAATTTCAGTTGGAATGTTTCCATGCAAAGCATCATCAAATAAGGTAATTTCTCTAAGGAATGTTAAATTACTAATTGAAGGGGATATGGATCCACCTGACTTTTGACTAGTGAGTTCCAAACTGATTACCCTTTGATACCGACGACCGCATCGAACACCTTGCCACTCACAGAAATGGAGAGAAGAATTCCAGGAACTTAGAGCTCCAGCAGCTGAACCACCAAGGAGCAGCTCATCTTTCAAAGAAAGCAAAGCTAGTCTGTCAGTTTCGTTCCCCAAGGCTAAGGCAAGTTTGAGGAATAATGTTGATGATAGCAAAGCGATGAGTAAAGCAAAAGAAAGAAGAAAGTTGATCACCTGAATGATGATCAAATGGTTTTTGGAGCAGGATTTCTCCATTAGTAAAAGAAAATTGAAGCTGGGAAATTGCAATATTGATGTATTTATCCATTAGTATGAATAGGATGAGGAAAAATGCAATATGAAAATTGTTCTTGTCAACCAATTTCACTATCATAAGACATCAATTCGTTGGCCGGCCCCTTGAAACCATAAATTGGCTGAAGTATTAACTTAGACTTATCATGCCATTTTGGCCCTTAGTATTTTTATTTAAAAGAATATTTGACCCTCCAACTACTATTTAAGACAATTTCTATTAAGCCACCAATTATTTAAGGGAAAAAATTAATCAGCGAAAAGACAATTTCATTGTTATATTAATACGTTGTCCCCTGTTATTGACTTGAATGCAGGGGTTCTCCAGGAAAATTGAAAATTGAAACCAAATAGCTGAATATGGTTAACTTGACTTAATCTTCCATCATTCCATGGCTTCTTTTTCTTTTTTGTGTATTATTTATGATGAGATTTTCTATTTCTTTTTTAATGCTCGTAGAAACTATCAAGTGTTAGGTGAAATCAAACTTCACTTAATGCCCTTTTTGCCCCCTGAACTTGTATGATTTTGACGTTTTGCCCTCTAATTTTATTTTTGGACATCTTGCCCCTTGAACTTGCAATTTGAAGCCATTTTAGTCCCTCTCAAACAATATTGCTAACCAGCGCCTTGGTCTGACATACCTTGTCATGTGGCATTGCCACATCAGCGCCTTGGTCTGACGTGGCCTTGCCATGTGGCATTTTGGTCCAACTTGGCATTGCCACGTGGCTTTTTTTGGTCCAACGTGGTATTGCCACATCAACAATACCGTTTGAGAGGGACTAACATATCTTCATATTGCAAGTTTAGGGGGCAAAAAGTCCCAAATTAAAATTTATGGGGCAAAAGGTCAATTTTAGACAAATTTAGGGGGCAAAAAGGACTTTAGTCAATCAAACTTCATGGAAATTTTAGTTCATATTATCGCAAGGACTTTAGATTACTTAATAAAATCAAAGTCAATTGGATATTTTTTTCAATTCATAGCATTAAGTGGAAATTATGACCAAGAAAATGATGGTGAATCTTTAATTGAGGATCAAAAGATTATTATGTTATTTAGGGTGGGTGAGTGTGTGTTAGGTCCAAAATAGAGTCTTTATGAACTGTTTGAATGCATGACTGGTTTTCTTACAAATTTGTTTCATTTTTTGCACTTCGTTATTTGTTATGAAATATATTGCTCCATTTTGTTAATGGTATTTAAGAGAAGGGAATTAAGGTGCAAAGCTTCCCTGTCAACTGGTTGTCAGCAATAACAAAATCTATTAGAGACGAAAGGTTGTAAAGTGACGAAGGAACATAACCAGACAAATTATTCCGACCGACAAAGATTCCTATTAAGCTTGATAATCTTCCCAAAGTTTCAGGAATACTGCCCTCCAAATGGTTATATCCAAGCTGGAGCTGATTCAAGGCTGATAAATTTCCGAAAGAAGATGGAATTTTCCCAACTAAATTATTCTTAGACAAAATCACCAATGAGGAGCTGATCTGCAGAATGGAGAGAAGAATTCCATGAACTTAGAGCTGCAGAATCTGGAGTTGATCCACCAATGAGGAGCTGATCTTTCAAAGCAAGCAAAGTTAGTCTGTCAGTTTCGTTCCCCAAGGCCAAGGCAAGTTTGATGGGTAAAGCAAAAGAAAGCAGAAAGTTGATCAACTGAATGATGATCAGTGGGTTTTTGAAGTAGGATTTATCCATTAGTAAAAGAAAATTGAAGGGAAATTTTTGCAATATGAAATCAATGACCAAGTTGTTCTACCAAGCCAAACCAATTATTGAAGGGGAAAAATTCATCAGCAAAAAGACAATTGTCCAGGAATATATAGCTGACTGTGGTTGACTTGACTTAATCTTATATGGTTTCATAGACAAGTGTAGGCTGATGAACTTTTGTCTGATGTTTCTATCCATTATGTTTTGTATTTTTAAAATCACTTAAACTTAGATTGTCTGCAGATTTTTTTTTTCTTTGGCACCAATTGTCTGCAGAAATTTATGGTTAACTTTACTTTAGAATAAGAAATATATATATTTGGTGTGATTGGTTTTCTTTTAACTTGCCCTCAAGCCATTTTTATTGGGTCTCTTCCTTTGAACTCTTTTCCATCACTTGCAAGACGTAAGACAAAAATTAATCGGCAGAAAGCTGGATGATGAAAAGCAAAGCATAATTAAAAAAAATTGCTGCTAGCAAATTTGCTTAAAGATGCCACATAGGATGAAAATGCATAATTAACCCTAATGTTTTATTTTCGGTACATTTTGCAATTGCATCCTCTGTGACGGAAAATGGTTACGGCGCCATTACAGTGCTGACGTAGCATACCACATAGGATGAAAATGCCACGTGGCATGCTAACGTGGCAAAATTTTCTTATTTTCTTTATTTTTATGCTGACGTGGCATGCCAAATGACACTTTTCGGCTAACGTAAAAACTTTAGGGTGCATTTTGGGATTTAAGCAAAAAAAAGAAAAGAAAAAAGGAATATGTCATGATTTGAGTTCTAATGAGGATAATGGTAATTTTGATTTCAATGAAATTAATTGTAATAGGAAAAGTGAATTTCTCTTAAAAGCTTGTGGATTCCAATTTTTTTTTTTTGGTGCAAAAAGCCAAAGACAAGATAAAACAGAAATCTGCAAATGAAGTCAATGAGAATTGAGAAAGGCCTGCAGATTAAAAAAATAAATTTGTATAAATATTAAATACTAGTGTTAGAAAGGCAGGCCTATTAATTTAATAGCCGGTTGTCTTATACTATACCTTTTTAAGATTTGTTATTCTAATGATTTAGCTAAATATGCTACTCTATTTAATTTTGCTTGTTCACAATTGAATTGCAGAAACAATTTCCCCTCCTAAATTCAGTCCTTATGGTGTTGTTCTGTTTTACAACAGATTCTTGTGCATCCAATCCATATTATTACAATTCCATTGACATTCCAATCCCATTCTCCATTTTCCTTTCCCTAATGGAGAAATTCAAATCCTGCTTGAAAAGTGTCAACTTCTTGCATTGTATTATTAAACTGATTACTTTGTTATCAACATTATCTTTCAAACCTGCCTTGGCCTTGGCTGGAAATGAAACTGACAGACTAGCTTTACTTGCTTTGAAAGATCAGCTCCTCGTCGGCGGCTCAACTCCAGATTCTGCATATCTAAGGTCCTGGGATTCTTCTCTCCATTTTTGTGAGTGGCAAGGTGTTCAATGTCAGCATCAAAGGGTAATCACTTTGAAACTCACTAGTCTGAAATTAGGTGGATCCATATCCCCTTCAATTGGTAACTTAACTTTCCTTAGAACACTTACATTATTTAATAATGGTTTGCAAGGAAATATTCCCATTGAAATTGGCCAATTGAGACAACTACATTATCTAAATCTAAGCAATAACAATCTCCAAGGTGAAATGCCTGTAGAAATTTCCAATTGCTCCAATCTCCAACATGTTCTTTTGAATCAAAATAACTTTACTGGAGAAATCCCTTCCCACTTAGGTGAATTGAAAAATCTCCTAACAATTGATTTCTCTTCCAATAATTTAGTTGGAGTAATTCCTTCTTCTTTTGGAAACCTTTCAGCCTTGAATTACCTCAAACTTTCATATAATCATTTGGAGGGCAATATACCTGATACTTTAGGCAGAGTATCAGGCTTGAAAATATTCATTGTCAGTGTGAATAACTTGTCTGGTTCTGTTCCTCCTTCACTTTACAACCTTTCATCCATGACAGATTTTGCCATAACTTCCAACCATTTCACAGGGAGGCTTCTGTCTGAAATTGACCTTGCTTTTCCAAATCTTGAAAGCATTCTTATTGGAGGAAACCAATTTACAGGAACGATTCCAGAATCACTCTCCAATATCTCCAGCTTACAACAAATTGGCATTTCCGAAAATCATCTCAGTGGCCAAGTTCCTACCAATCTGGGGAATCTTAAGAATCTTCATACACTAAATTTGGATGATAACCATTTTGGGAATGGGAAAGATGGAGATTTGGGTTTTGTTTCTTCTTTAAGAAACTGCAGTTTATTGTCTATGCTGACATTAGTTGAGAATAATTTTGGTGGGGTGTTCCCAGATTCTGTAGCAAATTTATCAACAAAGCTTTCAATTCTTCGTATAACGACGAATCAGATTACTGGAAGTATTACTCAAGGAATTGGCAATCTTGTCAACCTTAACACACTTCATGTGGGAGAAAATTTTCTTGTTGGGGAAATTCCAAGTTCAATTGGAAAACTTAAGAATCTTGAAGGATTGTACTTGCATGGAAACTACTTGACTGGAGAAATTCCACCCTCTATTGGTAATCTCTCTCGATTGTCTGAACTTACATTTCATAATAACAGTTTAACAGGAAGAATTCCACTCACACTTCGAAATTGCCAGAATTTGCAATTTCTGAGCTTTTCACAAAATCAACTCAGCTCTAGTATACCGGATCAACTTTTTGGTGCTTTACAAGGTTTGATTGTATTAGACCTGTCTTACAACTCTTTGAGTGGTGCCCTTCCATCAGATTTTAGTACTTTGAAGAATCTTGTGTATTTAAATGTTGAACATAACAAATTCTTCGGCGAAATTCCTATGATACAGAGTTTGATAATTGGAGTGGTCACCATGCAGAGGAACTCATTTCAAGGTACCATTCCTCAATCATTTGGCTCTTTGAGATCTCTTGAATTCTTAGATCTTTCCGGTAACAATTTGTCTGGCTTCATTCCACATCAACTTGGAAAACTTCCATTTTTGGTGAGTTTAAACCTTTTTTTTAACCAACTTGAAGGTGAAGTGCCAAAAGAAGGGATTTTCAAGAATGTTAGTGAGTTTTCTTTCATGGGAAACAAAAAACTTTGTGGGGGAATTCCAGAATTAGGACTTCCAAAGTGCTTGAATAAGGGAGAAAAGGGAAAAGTTTGGTCAACAAGAATCATAATTACTACTATGATTCTTAGCATCATCCTCTTTGCTTTTATTTTGGTTGTGATTATTGTTTATCTTTCTTGGAGTACACGGCAGTCCAAAAGGGGACTATTCCCGATAGCTTTGTTTGATGATGGCTACTTGCGCCTATCCTACAAAGATCTTGTTGAAGCCACCCAAGGTTTTGCCACTTCAAACTTGATTGGTGTAGAAAGTTTTGGTTCTGTATACAAGGGAGTTGTTCATGATCAAAAAGAAAAGCCGGTTGCAATAAAGGTACTAAACCTTCAAAACCGTGGAGCTGCAAAGAGTTTCATGGTTGAATGCAAGGCTTTGAGAAAAGTTCGACATCGGAATCTTGTCAAGATTATAACTTCTTGCTCAAGCATTGATTACCAAGGGAATGATTTCAAGGCTTTAGTTTTTGAATTCATGTCTAATGGGAGTCTAGAAAGTTGGTTACATGAGCAACATAACTCGAGAAGGTGTTTGAGCCTTGCTCAAAGGGTAGACATCGCCATTGATGTAGCAAATGCAATTGAATACCTCCATCATGATTGTGAGACCGTCATTGTTCATTGTGATCTAAAGCCAACCAACATTCTTCTTGATGATAATTTGGTTGCACATGTTGGTGATTTCGGATTGTCTAAGCTTCTGTTTGTCAACATGGGCAACATGGATTTTGATCGAACAGGTTCCTCAATGATCAAGGGGACAATTGGTTACATTGCTCCAGGTACATTTTCACACTTTTGGTCATTAAAACATTGTTTATTTAATAAATTAATTTGTTTTAGGTTGTTATGCTAAATCATGAGCAAATTCATTTAAGTTACAATCTAATTTGTGTGAATTTACAGAGGATACTCTGTTCTTATAGATGGAAAAGTTGTTTAAATAAAGTTTCCAATGTCAATGTTTTAGTCATTAAAACTCTAGTTGAATATGAATAGATGCAAACATTTCAAGTCTCAACACTTAATCAAGGTTGCAAAACACATACTAGTTCATATTAAATTATTACTCACAACAATTTATTCAGAATATGGCATGGGAGGGGTAGCGTCTCCAGGAGGTGACATTTACAGTTATGGAATTCTGCTCTTGGAGATGATTACTGGAAGGAGACCAACAGATGATTTGTTTCATAGTGGCTTAAGCCTTCGTAATTTCTGTCAAATGGCACTGCCAGAACGGTTGGAGGAGATTCTTGATTCTCGTTTGCTTGAAGAAATTGGTGAAATCGGGACGAAACTACAAAATTGGCCAAGCATGGAAGGAGAGATATGGGAATGCTTGATTTCTTTCACTAAAATTGGGGTTGCATGTGCTGCAGAAGTTCCTAGTGACAGAATGAGAATCAAAGTTGCTATTGCACAACTGCAAGTTGTAAAGAATAAAATACGAAGGATTCATGAGAAAAAGGCTTAGATGCTTTCATTGATGTTTTACATGTCGATCCATATATGTACAGGAATCATATTATTAGTAAAACAATCTTATTGGAGATAAATCCTATTCTTCCATAATTCTATTTGCTTGTTTATTGTGGCAAAAATTACAGAGAAGAGGCTGCCAAGGAAAGTGCTTCAGAGTTTCAGATTTTCCTTGGTCAACGCTAACTATTTTTATTCGTTGTCCAAATTTCTATCACTTGTAGTATGAGACAAAAATTGGATAAATTTTCCAGTTGGCTTTGATTTGATTTTATTAAGTAATTTATACGATAACACGAAGAACTGAAATTTCTATGAAGTTTGATTTTACTTCATATATCAGCAATTACAAGATATATTTTCTTGACTAACCTATAGTTATTACGAAAATGATAGATTCGACAAGAATTACAAAAGCAATGGGTACCTTTAGTTTCAGACAATAACTTAATAATCCAAGTGTCCCTACCTGTCATAATTCAAAGGAAAATCTTGTCTCAAGTAATACACAAAATGAAAGAAGAAGCCAAGTCAAGTCAAACCGCAGTCACGACGCTATTGTATAGTGCTTTCCCCTGTCCTTGGGGAAATTGGAAAAGTATCTTAGAACTGAGTGGCTATATTTTGAGCCCTCCTAATCAATCTAAATTCATCTACGCTTATTGCTTAACTCCAAGTTTGGTGCGAAAGACCCGTCCTTTTCAAGTGAAGATTTTTCTCAATTAATTCTACATTTCTACCACACATCTCTTTCAATGGGAAGAAGATGCGAATTTTCCAAGTCCATTTACTAAAGATGTGGAATTTTCATGCATGAAATTAAATATCCTGCTGGCGTGCGACAATTTCTTTTTTTTGTTAGAAGAAAGTTTAGGTGAGGGGAGGCTGTCCCCCAATCCACGGTCAGGAGTTAGGACATGCCAGAAGTCTTAATAATGGTACTTACAAATCACCCACCAACGAGAACTGTTGGCACAGCTTGAACTCTAAACCTTTCAAGCAAAGGTTAAAAGGCTTACCAACTTAATCAACCTCAATTGGCGCCATGATCTTCAACCTCAATTACCAACTGACGACAATCTTAAGCTGTAAGCAAGTGTAGCCAACCAAATGATCTGAAGTCTTTTGTGGCTGTAATAAGCTAAGATGGACATCTAATCCAAACCTGCCTGTTTCTCATTTCACTTCCTCTCTCACCTGTCCCTTCCAAATTTTCTGCAAATTAAGAAAATGAGTGTCTTAAGTCATAACATCCTTGAGATTAACTTCCTTATTGTTCTCTTTTCTATAACCTGCTTGTCATCAGGAACCTTGAAATTTGCATTGGCCTCGGGGAACGAAACTGACAGATTAGCTTTGCTTTCTCTAAAGGATAATCTTGTTGGTGATTTTCCAGGATCTCTGGATTCATGGAATGCTTCTCTCCATTTCTGTGAGTGGCAAGGTGTTACATGCGGTCGTCGCCACCAGAGAGTCGTTGCTCTGGAGTTAGATAGTCTTAAACTACTTGGCTCCATATCTCCTTCAGTTGGCAATCTCACTTTCCTCAGAGAAGTGAATCTTTCCAATAATATGCTTCAAGGAAATATACCCAAAGAAGTTGGCTACCTAAAGCGGTTGCGAGTTATTGACCTGTCTCAAAACAGTCTCCAAGGCAGAATCCCTTCAGAGCTTTCCAATTGCTCAAACCTTCAATCAATTGTTTTCTTGAGAAATAACCTCACTGGTGAACTTCCTTTCCAGTTGGGCCATTTGCCAAAACTCGTTAGACTCTCTTTGGGTGGCAACAATCTAACTGGGGCAATTCCATCTTCTTTGGGTAACCTTTCATCATTGATGCGATTCTCAATTTCTTCTAATCATTTTGAGGGAAATATTCCTTACGCTCTCGGCAGGGCGTCACACTTGAGATATCTTTTTATGGCAGAAAACATCCTGTTTGGTACCATTCCTCCCTCATTCTATAATCTTTCTTCCTTGGAAATGATTGAAATGTCTGCAAATCATTTTTCAGGAAGTCTTGCGCCTAATATAGGACTTGCTTTTCCAAACCTTTATTACATTAGTATTGGAGACAATCAATTCACTGGAACAATTCCAAGGTCGATATCTAATTGTTCTAACCTACAAATATTTGACGTTGTTTCCAATGGTTTCAGCGGATCTCTGGATATTTTCGGAAACCACAAGAATCTTCAAGAGATACTCATTGGCTTCAACAACTTTGGAAATGGGAAACCAGGAGACCTGGATTTTCTTTCTTCCTTGACCAATTCTACCCTGTTACGAAGATTGATGATCAATGTGAACAGATTTGGAGGTGTGTTGCCAGAATCCATTGGCAATTTATCAAAAAAATCTTCAGGAGATTTATATGGATCGGAATCAGATATTTGGAAAAATTCCTCAAGGGGTCGGTAATCTTGTTAGCCTTACTATGCTTGACATGGCGTACAATGCCCTCACAGGAACCATTCCTAGCTCCATTGGGAAGCTTCGAAATCTCGGAAGAATGTTTTTGTTTAGGAATCAACTTTCAGGTGAAATCCCATCTTTCTTTGGCAATCTCACTGAATTGTTTGAGCTTTCCTTACATACCAACAATTTTGAAGGAAGAATTCCTCTGGCCCTTGGGAATTGTAGGAAGTTGCAAACCATTCAGATTGGTACCAATAAACTTAATGGGAGCATACCAGATCAATTATTTGGTAATTTTACAAGTTTGGTCTTACTTAACATGTCTCACAACTCATTGACTGGTCCGATTCCATCAGATTTTGGTAATCTGAACAACCTTGTAGAATTATATGTTTATGAAAATAAATTATCAGGTGAAATTCCAGAGGAACTTGGCCAATGCTCTGGATTACGAACAATTGATATGGCTGGAAACTTCTTCCAAGGTAGAATTCCCTTGTCTTTTGGCTCTTTGAGAGCTCTTGACACTTTAAATCTTTCCAGCAATAATTTGTCTGGCATGATTCCACAGAAGCTAGAACAACTTCCATTTTTAAGCAGCTTAAACCTGTCTTTTAATCACTTGGAAGGTGAAGTTCCCGTCGGAGGGGTTTTCAATAAATCCAGTGGATTTTCAATTATAGGAAACAACAATCTTTGTGGAGGGATACCTGAAATGAAGCTCCCAAAGTGCTTGAATCATGAGCCAAGGAAAAAGGGTCATGCTCTTTCGACCAAAGTCATAATTTTCATGGTCCTAGGTGCTATAATTGTTTCTTTTTTGGTTCTGTTTCTGTTTTTCTTTGTCAGAGAAAAAGATCCGGAAAGAAGCTTATCCCTGCAGCTTATAATTTATTTGGTGATGGTCACTTGCGGGTATTATACAAAGAGCTCCTGGAAGCCACCGGTGGTTTTTCATCTTCAAACTTGATTGGCTTGGGAAGTTTTGGCTCTGTTTATAAGGGTATTCTTCATGGACAAGAAAAACCTGTTGCAGTTAAGGTACTAAATCTTCAAAATCGCGGCGCTTCAAAGAGTTTCATCGCTGAATGCAAGGCTTTGAGGAAAGTTCGACATCGGAATCTTCTCAAAATCATAACTTCTTGCTCAAGCATTGATTACCAAGGCAATGATTTCAAGGCTCTTGTTTTCGAGTTCATCCCCAATGGGAGTTTAGACAGTTGGCTACATGATAATATCGAGTCGAGAACTTTGAACTTTGCTCAGAGATTAGACATAGCTATAGATGTAGCCAATGCAATAGATTACCTTCATCATGATTGTGAGGCTCTAATTATTCACTGTGATCTAAAGCCTACCAATGTTCTTCTTGACGAAGACATGGTTGCCCATGTTAGTGATTTCGGATTAGCTAAGCTCATGTCTAGCGACACAGACAGCAACATGGGTAATGATCATACAAATTCTTCAATGATGAAGGGAACAATTGGTTACATTGCCCCAGGTATAATTCCCATATCCTTCATTTCCTTTCTTTCTTAATCTTAATCATATATATTTTGTTTGGGAACATTCCCAATTCCTCCCTTTGTTAATTGAATTTTGAGCTTAAAAAAATTTTTAGTTATATTTTAAGTTGTAACAAATTATTGCAGAATATGGTATGGGTGGAGCAGTGTCTCAAGAAGGAGACATTTATAGCTATGGCATTTTGGTTTTGGAGATGATCACTGGAAAGAGACCAACAAATGGTATGTTTTATGGTGGCCTAAGCCTTCACAATTACTGTCAAATGGCATTGCCAGAACGATTAGAGGAGATTCTCGATTCTCGTTTGCTTGAAGAAATTGGTGAAAACATGGAGAGATTGAGAAGTCAGCCAAACATGGAAGAAGAGATATTGGATTGCTTGGTTTCTTTCACTAAAATTGGAATTGCATGTTCTGCGGAAGTTACTAGTGACAGAATGAGAATCAAAGATGCTATTACAGAACTGCATTCAACCAAAGCAAGGCTGGTTCGGACCGGGATTTATAGACAAGACAGAGGCAGCAGCCGCAAGTGAATCAGAATTGAACTTTTTTTCACTCAATGTTTGTATCCACTAATTAAGTCTCGTATCAATAATTTAGATTTGAACTTCATTTTGAATGTATCGGTATCTTTTAAAGTAGGATCCTCTGCAGAAATTTCAAAAGATTGGCTTTAGAATATGAAATTATATATGTATGGTATGATTTGTTTTCCTAATTTAACTTCTACTCAAACCCTTTTGTCTCCTCATTAACACACCATTCCATCATTTGCATCCCAAGTGTCCCCACCTGTCATTTCAAGGAAATTCCAGTCTCAAAGAAGCCATGGTGGAGTTTGGAGGATTGAGTCAATTAAGTAAACCGCAATTGAGTCAACACCCCTGTGGAAATTAGGTATGGTGGGCACATGATCAAATTGTCCATATTATAATCAAATTTGGTTAATTAGCTTTAAAAAAAAACAAATTTATATCAAGAAGTTGATCTCCATTATGATCGCGGCAATATCTTCGAAAGTACGGATACTTTATAGGTTGACACAAAAGTGGGGGAATGTTATAAAGTAGTAGTTTCTGCAAACTCAATTGGCCTAATTTTGAGTCAAAATTGGGTTACCAAGCCAATATTATATGATGAATATGACAATGAAATTGTTTTTTCTTTAAAAAAATTAATGGTCGGTACGTATGGTTTGTTATAAGCTTCCTCTAATAGTTCATCCATATTGCAATTCTCTTCAATTTTGTTTTACTAATGGAGAAATCATACTTCAAAAACCCACTAATCATCATTCAATTGATCAACTTTTTGCTTTCTTTTGCTTTACCAATCAAACTTGTCTCGGCCTTGGGCAACGAAACTGACAGACTAGCTTTGTTGGCTTTGAAAGATGAGCTGCTCGTTGGTGGTTCAGCTGCTGGAGCTCTAAGTTCATGGAATTCTTCTCTCCATTTTTGTGAATGGCAAGGTGTTCGATGCGGCCGACGGCATCAAAGGGTAACCATTTTGCAACTCCCTAGCCTGAAATTAGGTGGATCCATATCCCCTTCAATTGGTAATTTAACATTCCTTAGAGAAGTTTCATTCTTTGATAATGCTTTGCATGGAAAAATTCCCATTCAATTTGGTCAATTGAGGCGCCTGCTTTATCTAAATCTTGTCAATAATAATCTCCAAGGTGAAATCCCTGTTGAGATTACCAATTGCTCCAAATTGGAATTTATTTTCTTGGATCAAAATAACCTTACTGGAGAAATCCCTTCTAGCTTAGGTGAAATGAAAAATCTCATTAGAATCAATTTCAATAAGAATAATTTAGTTGGGGAAATTCCATCTTCCTTCGGAAATCTATCATCCTTGTATCAATTAGACCTTGCAGTTAACAATCTCAGGGGCAAAATACCTGATACTCTGGGCAGATTATCAAGCTTGAAAAGATTCATTGTCAGTGTAAATAACTTGTCTGGTTCCTTTCCTCCTTCACTTTACAACCTTTCATCTATGGCGGAACTTGGCATTGCTATCAACCAGTTCATAGGGAGGCTTCCGTCTGAACTCGACCTTGCTTTTCCAAATCTTGAAATCATTTATATTGGAGGAAACCAATTCACTGGAAATTTTCCAATATCATTATGCAATATCTCCAGCTTAAAAGAAATTGACATTTCCTTCAACCGTTTTACTGGTTCAGTTCCTAACAATCTGGGAAACCTTAAGAATCTTGAAAGGTTTAAAATTCACATGAACCAATTTGGAACTGGGAAAGAAGGAGATCTGGGGTTTTTTTCTTCGTTAAGAAACTGCAGTTTGTTGTCTCAAGTGAATATACTCAGAAATAATTTTGGTGGGGTTTTCCCAGACTCCATAGCAAATCTCTCAACAAATCTTTTTCGGCTGCATTTGGGAATGAATCAGATCACTGGAAGTATTCCGCAAGGCATTGGTAATCTTTTCAATCTCAATTTTATAAATTTGGGTGATAACTTTCTTGTTGGTGAAATTCCCAGTTCAATTGGAAAACTCCAAAATCTTGAAGGATTTTACCTGTCTTCAAACTATTTAACTGGTGAAATTTCATCCTCTATTGGTAATCTCTCTCGATTATCTATACTTTCTTTGTTTAGTAACAATTTTACAGGAGGAATTCCTTTGACACTTCGAAACTGTCAGAATTTGCAAACAATTAGCCTTGCTGAAAATAAACTCAGCTCTAGTATACCAGATCAACTTTTTGGTGCTTTACAAAGATTGGTTATTTTAAACCTGTCTTCCAACTCTTTTACTGGTCTGCTTCCATCAGATTTTAGTAATTTCAAGAATCTTATGGGGTTATATGTTGATCATAATAACTTGTTCGGAGAAATTCCAAAGATACAGAGTCCGGAAATTAGAGTGCTCTCCATGCATAGAAACTCATTTCAAGGTGCCATCCCTCAATCATTTGGCTCTTTGAGATCTCTTGAATACTTGGATATTTCGGGTAACAATTTATCTGGTGCTATTCCACATGAACTTGAAAAACTTCCATTTTTGGTGAGTTTAAACCTTTCTTTCAACCAACTGGAGGGTGAAGTGCCAAAAGAAGGGGTTTTCAAGAATGTTAGTGGGTTCTCTTTCATTGGAAACACAAAGCTTTGTGGGGGAATTCCAGGATTAGGACTTCCCAAGTGCTTAAATAAGGAAGCAAAGGAAAAGGGAAAGGTTTTGTCAACCA
Source organism: Corchorus olitorius (assembly GCA_001974825.2). Taxonomy (NCBI): domain Eukaryota; kingdom Viridiplantae; phylum Streptophyta; class Magnoliopsida; order Malvales; family Malvaceae; genus Corchorus; species Corchorus olitorius. The sequence continues at coordinate 47,702 of AWUE01019100.1, forward strand.
AAATCATAATTGCTATAATCCTCAGCATTTTCTTTGCTTTCACTTTGGCTATGACTATTGTTTGTCTTTTTTGGAGACGTCGGAAGTCCGGAAGAGAACTCATCCCGGTAGCTTTATTCGGTGATCGGCACCCGCAGTTATCCTACAAAGATCTTGTTCAAGCTACCGAAGGTTTTGCTTCTTCGAACTTGATTGGTGTCGGAAGTTTTGGCTCGGTATATAAAGGGGTTTTCAATCACCAACAAGAAAAGCCTATTGCAGTGAAGGTACTTAACCTTCAAAATCGCATGGCAGCAAAGAGTTTCATGGCTGAATGCAAGGCTCTAAGAAGGATTCGACATCGGAATCTTGTCAAGATTATAACTTCTTGCTCAAGCATTGATTACCATGGGAATGATTTCAAGGCTTTAGTTTTTGAACTCATGCCTAACGGGAGCTTAGAGAGTTGGTTACATCAACAAGGTATTTGAGCCTTGCTCAAAGAGTGGACATTGCCATAGATGTGGCAAATGCAATAGATTACCTTCATCATGATAGTGAGACGCTGATCGTTCATTGTGATCTAAAGCCAAGCAATGTCCTTGTTGATAATGACATGGTTGCACATGTTGGTGATTTCGGATTGGCTAAGCTTCTATCTGGTGACACGGGCAATATGGGTGCCGATCAAACAGGTTCCTCGGTGATCAAGGGGACAATTGGTTACGTTGCTCCAGGTAAAATTTCACATCTCTTACGCTTGTAATATTCATAAAAGGTCTAGTTGTTTATTTTGTCCTTTTGATCTCGTATATATATTCATTTGCTTGTATAGAATGAATTGGCTTATTAGAACATTATATGGAATCATCATAGTCTTGAAACCAACCTGACTCATTTATAGCATTTCCTAGACAATTCATTCAAGTTACATAAGCAATGTGCAGAAACAGAGTATCCTCTGTTTCTTTTATTGGGTGAAGAGAATACTCTGTTTTTTTATATGAAGAATCTGTTTGAATGCCAAATTCACTCGTACTTGATTGATTATGGCAAATTATTTCAGAATATGGCATGGGAGGGGCAGTGTCTCCAAAAGGTGATATTTACAGTTACGGAATTCTGCTCTTGGAGATGATTGCCGGAAGGAGACCAACGGATGATTTTTTTCATGATGGCTTAAGTCTTCGTAATTTCTGTCAAATGGCACTGCCGGAACGGTTGGAGGAGATTCTTGATCCTCGTCTGCTCAAAGAAATTGGCGAAATCCAGCAGAGGCTACGAAGTCGACCAAACATTGAAGGAGAAATATGGGAGTGCCTTGTATCAATCACTAAAATTGGGGTTGCATGCTCTACAGAAGCACCCAGTGACAGGATGAAAATCAAAGATGCTATTATTGAACTCCATGCAACTAAGGCAAGGTTGCTTCGAACAGGGGTTCATAGTCAAGTATAGGTTGATGAACTTTTGTCTGATATTTCTATTCACTATGTTTTGTACCAATAATTGATATTTTTTTTTATATATAAAGGAAGAAACTAAATTACATCATATGGCTCGTGACCAAATTGATACTTTAAGTTTAGTTTGTCTCTTGAAATCACTTAAAAGTAGGATTGTCTGCCGAAATTTATGATAAATCTTTGCTTTAGAATAAGAAATATATATTTCTAGTGTGAATTGGTTTCTTTAACTCCTCTATATTAACTTCACTTTTGGCTAATGACTTCAAAGAACCAATTTGGCAATTTAAAGAAGGGTTGATATACAATACACCGTCAGTGGAGTTTAGCAGACTGCACAAGCGGGTCTTGAATGGTGACATGTGTTCCCTATGGACTAGATTGAAATATTTAAAATTTAATTAATTCAGAAAATGGACATGTCTCAACTCCACAACCCGCTTGTGGAGTCCAAAATTTATATTGTCAGTATATCAAATACTTACCCTTTAAAGAAAGTGTAATTATTTGATATACTGGCAGTGTAAATTTTGGACTCCACCAACGGAGTGAGCAGTTGACACATGCCCATTTTCTGAATTAATTTTGAAATAGTTGACACAAAACTATTCCCTGAAAGATACTCCACTGACGGTTTGTTGAATAATTTTCCTTAAAGAAATGGTAATTATTTGATACACATTCAAACAGGTCACAAAGGCGTACAATAGCATGAAATCAGATACCTTAAAGCTTTGCACCTTAATTCCCTTCTCTTAAATACCATTAACAAAATGGAGCAATATATTTCATAACAAATAAAAAAGTGCAAAAAAGATGAAATAAATTTGCAAGAAAACCAGTTATGCATTCATACAGTTCATAAAGACTCTATTTTTGGACCTAACTCCCTCACCCACCCTTAATAACATAATAATCTTTTGATCCTCAATTAAAGATTCACCATCATTTTCTTGGTCATAATTTCCACTTAATGCTATAAAATTGAAAAAATATCCAATTGACTTTGATTTTATTAAGTAATCTATCTATACGATAATATGAAGAACTGAAATGTCCATGAAGTTTGATTTCACCCAACGCTTGGATAGTTTCTACAAGCATTAAAAAGAAATAGAAAATCTCATCATAAATAATACACAAAAAAGATAAAGAAGCCATGGAAGATGAAGTCAAGTCAACCATAGTCAGCTATTTGGTTTGAACTTTCAATTTTCCTGGAGAACCCCTGCAGTTAGGTCAATAACAGGGGACAAGGAATTAATACAACAGTGAAATTGTCTTTTTGCTGATGAATTTTTCCCCTTCAATAATTGTAGCATGATAAGTCTAAGTCTGCTGTCAAGAATTTATACTTCAGCCAATTTGTGGTTTAAAGGGGCCGGACAACTAATTGATAACTTAAGATAGTGAATTTTTTTTTTTTTTATAAATATGAAACAAAAATTTGATTAATTATAAATTTAGAGAAATTTAATCTTTTCAAAATTAACATTGTCATTTTATTGTATAACTAGTTAAAACACGTGCGTTGCACGTATGTTAATAATTTATAAATTTTATATTAAATAAATATAAATTACATTAATTTGTAGTATATAACATAAAAAATATATTTAATTTATAACGTATAACATAAAAATATATAATCTTCTTTTGACATTTGATAAAGCAACAATCAACATTGAGAAATCTTTTTTCGAACTTTCAATTGTTTTACATTTTATCTCTGCTAGGCTATCCCACAGCACCACGCATATTGGTAGTATCTTGGAACTTTTAATATTTAAATTCATAAATTATACAAATGTTTTATGATGAAATATATATATATATATAATCGAACAAAAGTATATGTATTTTTGTAAAATATTTATTTTGGTTTAGGTATAAACATTGTAATAATAATTAAATTATAAATTTTTATTGTTAATATATATATATATATATATATATATGACTCATCACTTCATAAATATAAATTTATTAGTGTAAAATACTCTAAGGTTACTTAACACCAACAAAGTCAACATACTTCAAAACTACTACTAAAGTTATAATCTCTCTAATAAAAGATTTTTAATCCCTTTACATTATTAATTTGTACTTGACGTAGGTAAATATAAATTTATGAAGTATTATGTACATATATGTTATAACTAAAAAATAAAAAAAATTAATAATTATGTTTAAGTATTAGAAAAAAAACTCAGTACAAAAAAATACCAAAGAATTACAAATAAATATAGTCTATGGCAATGCGTAATAATTAATTTATTTTGTAATTAGATAATCTAATATGCAAATAATCGAAAAATAATTAAGAAACAAAATTATATTCCACACATGCGTACTTTTCATTTTCATAAATTTTGATTAATTAATCATCAAAATCTGGTCATTTAATTTACAAAGATTTGAAGTGATCAATCTCATTGAATAAACAAAAAAAACCTTAAATTTTACAATTATGGTTATCTTCAATAATGAAGGAAGGTTATCAATTTTCTTAGTTGAATTTACTAAAAAAACTACAGGCCTATTAAGAACGAAGTTTAATAGTTAATCAATAAAGAAGTTTATAGATTTCTGATACGAAAAAAAAGGTTACCAATTTCCTCACTAAATGTTCATTAAAAATCTATTTTAGTTATCAAAGTTTTTTAATGTTATCAATAAATCCAGTGATTAACCTTATACTGTTAGTAATTTTAGTAACCTTTTATCAATAATGACATTTGCTAATGTTCTTCTTGCTAAAAAAGTTAGTTATAAAGGTTATAAAAATGTTATAGTCATATCAACAAATTCAATAACCTTATGTTTTTATTACTTTTAATAATTTTCGTCAATTATAAATGTTACTAATCTTGTAATCTAAAGTTACTAAAAAGTTTATAAAAGTTATTAAAATAGCTATAATGCTTTTCACAAACTTAATAGCGCTCTTAGATGATTTTAGTAAATTTTTATAAAAAATAAAGATTATGAATTTTCTTACTTAAAAATTACTTAAAACTTATTAAGATGTTATCAAAATAACTATAATGCTATCAAATAAGTTTTAAATGCTACTACTATATTCTAACTTGCACCAAAAATCCCATTAATATAACTTAATCCTAATTAATCCATAATGGGGAGGTAATAATAAATACATTTAAGGTTGTTTCCTTCCACTTTTCATCTGATTTTCTTTCTCCTATAAACCCTTCTTTGAAGAACTTCTCAACAATATTCATGATATATACGTAGGAAATTTTTTTTGGTTTAACAATTAAAACTTATCTAAAATTTCAAACCATGAAACTCTTGAAAAGGGTGCGAATCAACTTATTATTTTTAATTGATGCAGCAAGTATCGTTTTTAGAACATAGAAAGATCAATTTCTCTTTCTTCTTCTATTTTTGGATTTCATATTCTTTTGAAAAATTAATTCTTTTTCACCTCAAATTAAATCTTTTTGAAATCTTTAACACCAATTAACGCAAAATTGCAAAGAAATTTTACAATATTTTTTCTGATTTTATGTTACATTTACTTTTATGTTTAATTAGATTAAAATTTAGTTAAAATTAATCTAGTGTTGTTACATAGATAGTATTATTAATCAAATATCAAGAGACATGTTTTTTATTAGATGCATAAAAAAAAAGACGTTTTAGGACCGAGACTTATTGAGTGACATGTTTTTTATTGAGTGACAAAAATTGCAAAGTACATGAAGAAGGAAAATAGTACTTTGATAAAATTGCATTAAATCTCATTCTAATTTTTTATGTTTCATATTTTTTTACAACTATAATTGGCATAAAAACATGTTTTAATTTTTATCGATAAATTTAGTAACCTTAAATCCTTAAAAAGTTTTATTAGTTACCTTTAGTCAATAATGAAGGAAACAAATTCTCTAATCCAAGATTACCAAAAAAATCTATAATAGAGGCTATTTCAGTTATTAAAGAAGTTATATATGATATTATCAACAAATTTAGTAACCTTATACTCTTAGTAATTTTAGTAGTCTTATATCAATATTGATTGTTGTTGATTATCTTAATACGATTACCAAAAAATTCTTATATGTTATAGAAAATATTGTAGTATTATAAGAAAATTCGGTAACTTTACGTTCCTAGTAAATTTTGCAGTATTTCATCAACAATGAGAAATATCAATTTTCATATCTAAGATTAGTAAAAAAAAAAAAAGCTATGGAGATTATCAAAAAGGTTATAGTCCTATCAACATTATATCCTCACAACTCTTAGTAACTTTCTTGTATAATAAATTTTATCAGTCTTGTAATCTTAAATTACTACTCCCTCCGTGCTTTATTATAAGTCATAATAAAGTCAAATATATTTTTAACTTTGACCAATTTTTTTTAAAAAATAATATAAATCAAAATAATTTTTTAAAACAATACTTGTAAACTTTGATTTATAAACTTTCTAATACTATTTTTTAAAATTTTAAATATTTTTCTATAAATAATGGTCAAAATTCGATTATTTTTTACCAAATTGTAACTTGTAAATAGGAACAGAGGGAGTACTGAAACTATAAAATTTATCAAAATAGCTATAATATGTTCTGTTGGCTTAAAAAAAGCTATAATATGTTCTACAAATTAGCAACCTTACATTCTTGGTAATTTAGTAACTTTTCTAAAAAGTGAAAGTGACAAATTTTCTTAAAAGTAACTAAAAAAGTTTATGATGTTACCAGATATATATGATGCTAACATCATATCTTTAGCAAATGAGTTTATCTAAGGTTGTTGAACAAAAAGTATGATGCTATCAACAAATTCAACAACCATACATTAATTACCTTAAATTTTAGTAGCTTTTCATCAATAATAAAGAATTCTAATTTTCTTATCTGAGGTTGTAAAAAAACTTTTACAGTGTGTTTGGATGAGGATATTCAAGAGGGAGATTCATTTTGATAGGGATTTTTTAAAATCTAAATTTAAAAACTTGGTTTGGCAAAATTATAGTTGGGTTTTTAAATATCTTGGGAAATTGGAGAGGGACTTTTAGAGGGCCCAAAACCTCTCTACAAAATCCATGTAATATGGTGTCTTTTTAAAAATCATTTTCTTTTTAACTTAATCACCACATTAACTAACTTTCCTTTTTTATGAAATTTTTATATTTTTTAACTTAAATGATAAAAATGTATTTTTAAAAAATGTGTTTTCACTTCTAAATTTTATTAAAAATAAATATACATTATTACAAATCCAATGATATCCATATTGCATATTTTTAATCTTCTAATATTATTTTTTATAATTAAATATATTATCTCATTAAAAAATTATGAATACCTTATAATCTACTCCTAAAAATCTTGATCCAAAGCATTTCAAAATATACATTTCAAAATTCTTTATTTTAAAAATCTTAAAATTTTAAGAATTCCTCATGCAAAC
>AWUE01019101.1:0-12420 GCA_001974825.2 Corchorus olitorius
AGAATTCTTCATCCAAACACACTCTTAAGCTTATTAAAAAGTCTATGATGCTATCGACAAAAATTAATTAATTTTAATCCCTAGTAACTTAACTGGCCTTTTATTAATAATTAAGGTTATTAATTCTCTTATTTAAAGTTACTAAAAAAGCTTCAATGATTGTTCTAAAAAGTATAAGTGATTATTTTAAAAACTATATTATTATCTTTTTTTGCCAAAAAAGTATATTATTATCTGCTAACTCAATAATCTTGCATTTAGTTACTAATTTTGTTTATCTAAGTTTACTTAAAAGGTTATAACACAATATATATCTGGTTTCACCATTTCAATACCCAAAACAAATCTCACAATTCAACCAAACACATTAAGTTAACATGTGTAAAATTATTGACTTGAAAGTAACATTTTCTTATTAATTCATGAATTCTTTCTTTTTTGCGATCGATAAATTGAATGTATATACTATATATGCATATCTTTGACATGTTGAATCAAACCTGAATTTGATTTTTTATTTTTACACTACCAATTTTATGCATAATAATGAATGAAATAAAGTGATTTAAGTTAACCGAGCAAAATAAAAGTAGTGAATGAATGATCTATTAAATTTTTTAAAAAAAATCAAAACTTTTAATAATTTTTTTGAGGGAAAAAACTTTTAATAATAAATATTTATTGTTTCTGTTACCGTTTATTACATTACCAATTTTATGCATAATAAGGAATGGAATAAAGTGATTTAAGCTAACAGAGCAAAATAAAAGTGGTGAATGAATGATCTATTAGATTTTTCAAAAAAAAATCAAAACTTTTAATAATTAATATTTATTGTTTCTGTTACCGTTTCAAAAATTATTATCCCAACAGTCAAGCGGGTTTCTCTACTCACACCAATCACTGTTGAAATTTGAAACTAATTTTCTCCTAAATACAAAATTTCACATTAACGGATTTTTAGCTCATATTTTTTCATAGGTTATTCCTAACTACCAACTTCTTCCCTTCGTGTTCATAGAAAAATTGCTTCTCAATAGAAAAAGTATTTTGCCTAGAATTAAAATCATGGCACTTTAAAATATTAGAAAAAATTAAATACTTATCAACATTAATTTAATACCAAAATATTATGAGATTGGAGCGAATCATAACACTCATGAATCAAAATAGTTTTTGGATTTTTTATTTATGGGGTTTGTAAAATGGGTCGTCCACATTCTAAGATGAAAAATCATATTTATATAATTTTTAATTAATTCTTAAGGATTCTTTTCTGCTTTTTGTATGAAAATATTCGTTGTTAATTATTTATCATCTTTTTTGGCTAAAAAAAATATTTATCATCTTTGAATTTTACTTTATTATGCAAATAAAATAAGCTTTTGAGATCCGGTAGAAAAACAAAAATAAACGACTTGATTTAAATAGAATTAAAACCATGACACTTTAATATTTTCAAATTATTAGAAAAAATATTATATACTCAATTTTGAAATAGTCTTAATTATCTAAGAAAATATGAAGAAAAAAATACATAAAAAAGATAATAAGGAAAAACGTAGTGATCATATAACTAATAATAATAAGTTTAATAATTATAATAAGAAGATGTTTAACGTAAAAACTTGTTAGTATTATTTTAAACTTTTGTAATATGAAAAGAAAAACGTAATGACTAATGATATATACTAATAATAATTTTAATAATTATAATAATAAGTTGTTTAATGTAAAAATAATTGTTATTATTTTAGACTTTTTTTAATATGGAAATAAAATCCGGTTGGATAGATTACATATTAACCCTTAAAAATATAACTAAAATTTTAAAATTAAAAAGGCTATTTTAGATATTTCAGGTCAAGGTTTTTGAAGTTTAGACTTATATAGTATATAGATATAGATATGTAACTTAAAATATGTTTTAATCAAAACTTCTAACCCCACATGTGGAACATGTGGCAAATTACTAGTATAATAATAAAGCAATTGATTGAAGATTGAGAAATTCAGGGACTTATTTTGTCAAATTGTGGTTCCGGGGTTTATTTAAACATTTTGTGTCATTGTGTGAGTTCGAGAGTTAAAAAATACAATAAACCCTAAAAAAGGCATTTCAAAAGTTGATAGAACATCATACTCCCTTCTATTGTCACCGTTGAGTATTTTTATTCTTTCTCCAAATTTGATCAAATTTTTATCACTTTGGATATTTTATAAAAACCCTAAACAAGCAAAAATTAATAAGCATTTGATCATGTTACCGGAAGGATCACTGTATATTTTCTTTCTTGACTACCTATAGTTATTATGAAAATGATGATAAGTTCCTACGAGCATTAAAAAGCAATTAATACCGTTAGTTTGGAGGATAACTTCATAATATCAAGTGTCCCTACCTGTCATAATCTTAAGGATCGAGTCAATTAGTCAACTGCAGTAAGCTACTGCTTGCCCCTATTGATATGATCAAATTGCGTCCCTTCAACTTCACTATATGATCAATTTTCTGCCTACTTAGCCTATACTTTTCAATGGACATGGACGCATGTTTATTTTTTGTTTTTTGTTTTTTGTTTTTTTTTAGAGGATGAACGCATGTTCATACATAACAATATTTTCACCTCATACAATTCATTTTGAAAAATATAATTACTAAAATCTAACACTACTTAATGTGGTAAATTCACGTGCCAATATGTCTGGGTATGCTATGTCATTTATAAATGTTACATTGTTCTTAAGAAAAGTGTCTAAAATTAATAGAAACAACAAGGGGTTGCATCTCAAAGTTTTGTAAGGATTGAAATTTTGCACCTCAAAGATTTATTTTGATCTTATCACACCCTGAAATTTTATTTTAGGCACACGTTACACCTTTTGTAGCGTTATACGTGATGGCGCCGTCACAATGTTGACGTGGCATGCATGCCACATCGGATGAAAATGCCAGGTGACTAATTAGTTCCATGGTTAACAGAAAAGTTGGAATCCGAGGACTTTTTTCGAAGTCGTCTTTATTTCCACATGCTAGTCTAGTTGTTAATTAACGTTGCTTCTATATAATTACTACTCCCTCCCATTCAAAATAAGTGAAACACTAAGAATATTACACAGAACAAGGCAATGATTAATTGATTTTAAATTTAGTAAAAACTCATTTAAAACGGCATAATTACCCTTTATAAACAATTAATTAATAAATCTTCTCCCACTTCCTAACTTTCCTAGACCACTTAAAAATTCAACCATCTTAATTAACACTTAGGGGTATATATGGAAAAAGAGTAAAATTGCATTGGTTTTGTAATTGTTTCACTTATTTTGAAAGACTGCAAAAGTTAAAATGTTTCACTTATTTTGAATTGGAGGAAGTATATATATATATTTTAGCCTTAATTCCCAAGGGGAGCTTTTTCTAGGAAAGATGAAAGTATATATATAGCCAAGTTGTGGTTTCAAAGGGGACAACTTATTGATAATTTGATATGACAATGAAATTGACCAATTGTTTTTTGCCAATGAATGAACCCTGCTTGGTTTGGGTTACTATATGGAACAACTTGTTCAATGATTTCATTTTGCAATTCTCTTAGCCCTCATTCTATTTATACTAATGGATATATAAATACATGAATATTGCAATTTCCCTTTTTTTTTTTTACCAGGAGAAATTCTGCTTCAAAAACCAAATGATCAACTTTCTGCTTTGTTTTGCTTTACTTATCACTCTGCTATCATCAGCATTACCCTTCAAACTTGCCTTGGCCTTGGGGAACGAAACTGACAGACTAGCCCTGCTTGCTTTGAAAGATGAGCTGCTCCTTGGTGGTTCAGGTAATTCTCCAGCTCTAAGTTCATGGAATGCTTCTCTTCATTTTTGTGAATGGGAAGGTGTTGGATGCGGTCGCCGGCATCAAAGGGTAATCACTTTAGAACTCACCAGTCTGAAATTAGGTGGATCCATATCCCCTTCTATTGCTAATTTAACCTTCCTTAGACAAGTTGCCTTATCTAATAATGCTTTGCATGGTAACATTCCCATTGAAATTGGCCAATTGAGGCGACTTCGTTATCTAAATCTAAGCAATAATAATCTCAAAGGTGAAATCCCTGTAGAGATTACCAATTGCTCCAATCTCCAACACATTCTTCTGAATCAAAATAACCTTACCGGAAAATCCCTTCCCGCTTAGGTGAATTGAAAAATCTCTTAACAATTGATTTCTCTTCCAATAATTTAGTAGGGGTAATTCCACCTTGTTTTGGAAATCTTTCAACCTTGACTAGCCTCAGTCTTGTCTATAACCATTTGGAGGGTAATATACCTGATACTCTGGGTAGATTATCAAGTTTGAAAAGCTTCATTGTCAGTGTAAACAACTTGTCTGGTTCTGTTCCTCCTTCACTTTACAACCTTTCATCCATGATAGATTTTTTTATAGCTGACAACCAGTTGATAGGGACGCTTCCACCTGATATCGACCTTGCTTTTCCAAATCTTGAAATCATTCTTGTTGGATTAAACCAATTCACGGGAACGATTCCAAGATCATTATCCAATATTTCCAGTTTGAAAGGAATTGACATTTCCCGAAACAGTATCAGTGGATCAGTTCCTAACAATCTGGGAAACCTTAAAAATCTCCGATTGTTAAACATAGAGGTAAACCAACTTGGAAGTGGGAAAGAAGGGGATGTGGAATTTTTCTCTTCTTTAAGAAACTGCAGTATGTTGTCTGTGTTGTCTATGCATATGAATAATCTTGGTGGGGTGTTTCCAGACTCTGTAGCAAATTTATCAGCACAGCTTTATGAACTTCGTATGGGATTCAATCAGATCACTGGAAGTATTACTCAAGGCATTAGTAATCTCGTCAACCTTTATCTAATGAGTTTGAGTGAAAATTTTCTTGTTGGCGAAATTCCTAGTTCAATAGGAAAACTTCAAAGTCTTGAAGGATTGTGGCTGTATTCAAACTTTCTAACTGGAGAAATCCCATCCACCATTGGTAATCTTACTCGATTGTATGCACTTTCATTGCACACAAATAATTTCACAGGAGGAATTCCACCCACACTTCAAAACTGCCAAAATATGCGAACACTGAGTTTCTCAGATAATAAACTTAGCTCTCCTATTCCGAATCAAGTTTTTGGTGCTTTTCCGAGTTTGATTATCCTTGACCTGTCTTACAACTCTTTGACTGGTGCCCTTCCATCTGATTTTACTACTTCCAAGAATCTTATAGAATTGACCATTAATGATAACAACTTCTTTGGTGAAATACCTATGATACAGAGTTTGGAAATTGAAGTGCTCAAGATGCAGGGGAACTCGTTTCAAGGTACCATTCCTCAGTCATTTGGCTCCTTAAGATCTCTTAAATTCGTAGATCTTTCAAGTAACAATTTGTCTGGCATCATTCCACCTCAACTTGAAAAGCTTCCACTTTTGGTGAGTTTAAACCTTTCTTTTAACCAACTGGACGGTGAAGTGCCGAAAGAAGGGGTTTTCAAAAATGTCAGTGGGTTTTCTTTTATGGGAAACAGACAACTTTGTGGGGGAATTTCAGAATTAGGACTTCCAAAGTGCTCAAATAAGGAAGCAAAGGGAAAGGGAAAAGTTCTTTCAACCAAAATCATAATTGCTATGGTCATCAGCATTTTCTTTGCTTTTCTTTTGGCTGTGACTATTGTTTTTCTTTCTTGGAGACGGAAGTCCAAAAGGGCATTTCTTCCGGTGGCTTTGTTTGGTGATGGCTACTTGCGTCTATCCTACAAAGATCTTCTTCAAGCCACCCAAGGTTTCACTTCGTCAAACTTGATTGGTGTAGGAAGTTTTGGCTCTGTATACAAAGGAGTTCTTGATCATAAAAAACAAAAGATGATTGTTGCAGTGAAGGTACTAAACCTTCAAAACCATGGCGCTGCGAAGAGTTTCATAGTTGAATGCAAGGCTTTGAGAAAAGTTCGACACCGGAATCTTGTCAAAATTATAACTTCTTGCTCAAGCATTGATTACCAAGGCAATGATTTCAAGGCTTTAGTTTTTGAATTCATGCCTAACGGGAGCTTAGAAAGTTGGCTACATCAGCAACATGAATCCGGAAGGTGTTTGAGCCTTGCTCAAAGGTTAGACATTGCCATAGATGTGGCCAATGCAATAGATTACCTTCATCACCATTGCGAGACTCTGATCGTTCACTGTGATCTAAAGCCAAGCAACGTCCTTCTTGATGATGACATAGTTGCGCATGTTGGTGATTTCGGATTGGCTAAGCTTCTATCTGGCGACACAAGCAATATGGGCACTGATCAAACAAGTTCCTCAGTGATCAAGGGGACAATTGGTTACGTTCCTCCAGGTAAATTTTCATACTTCTTTTGGTCAAATGGTCTTGATATTTTTCTTTATATCCTCTTATTTGATTATGTTTAATGAATTGGGTTGTTAGGAAAACAATTTAGAATCATTGTAGTCTTGGAACCAACCTGACATTTTAATAAAAGTTACAATCCAATCTGTGCATTTACAGAGGATACTCTGTTTTTAATCAAGGCTGCAAAAAGAACATGGTTACGGAATATTAATTATTGATTATAACAATTTATATCAGAATATGGCATGGGAGGGGCAGTGTCTCCAGAAGGTGATATTTACAGTTACGGAGTTCTGCTCTTGGAGATGATCACCGGAAGGAGACCAACGGATGATTTGTTTCATGATGGCTTAAGCCTTCGTAATTCTTGTCAAATGGCACTGCCAGAACGATTGGAGGACATTCTGGATTCTCATTTGCTTCAAGAAATTGGCGAAATCAGGCAGAAGCTAGGAAGTCGACCAAACATGGTAGAAGAGATATGGGAGTGTTTGGTTTCTTTCACTAAAATTGGGGTTGCATGCTCTGCAGAATCTTCTGGTGATAGAATGAGAATCAAAGATGCTATCATTGAACTCCATGCAACCAAGGCAAGGCTGGTTTTAGACTGGGATTTATAGATAAAACAAAGGCAGCAGCTCCAAGTGAATTAAGACTCAACTTTCCACTTGATGTTTAAGTTTTGTATTAATAATTTATGTTTGAACTTCATTTTGAATGTCAGTATTATATGTTAGAAAATTTCTGAAAATAAGAAAAGAGAAACAAGACTTTGAGGAGCCCAACTTTCTCAAATACAATATTGTTTGATTATTTCAAACAAGTTGTAGTTGTATTTGGAATAGAACAATGCCACTTAAGAACATCCAGAAAATATGATTTTCAGGGGAAAACACGTTCTTATTTATAGAACGTGAACAGAGACACTTCTTCGAGATAACTGTTTGTCAACAGATATCTATTAAACTTGAAAAACTGTAAAACCACTCTTCAAGATAATTGTTTGTCAACCGATATCTATTAAACTTGAAAAACTGTAAAACCAGTTTTTGACAGTTTATTATATTCAAAAAATGTCTTTGCCCAAAATGACTTAAAACCCCCACTTGACCATGTTATCCAAAGATAACTATATATACTAGTACTAGATAGTATTTGAAACACCCAATGAAATTACTAAAGGCTCCAAATCAGGATTGATGAGGAGCCAGTATTTTGTTTTTTTTTTTTTTGTCTTTTCTCACTTGGTAAATTATAGTTTAGTCCAAACTAGATTTTTATCTTTCCTTTACCTATTTGGTCATTTTGGTAATTGCATGTCCTTTGGAACCGTTTTGGGAAGTCATTAGTGTAGACGTATTTATTGTTGGGAGAATTCCTCTTTAATGAATTGAAAAACTAAATAATCCATGGTTGATGATATAGAGAAAATTAATCCTTCATCTATACTAACTATTCTTTTTAATTAAATAGAACTTTGCATTAACTATATAAAGAAGTGAAATTAATAGTTACTTAGTTCAAGTTCACTTAGAATGGGTTAAGACATGCAATTATTTTCTCCAATTGGTATAGGCTTTAATTTTTGCGATACTAGATAAAAAATAGGTTAATCATTTAGGTGCAAGATTTACAATTTAGATGATATAATATGTTTCAAGCAAATCCAATATTGTAATTTTGAAATATTTTTTCAACATCGAGCGATTGCATTCAATAGAAGTAATTCTTAAACAATCCAAATTTTTTAACATTCGACGTGCCAGCGCGAACCGAACCACTTGTATAACATTATATATGTATGCTGTGATTTGCTCTCCTAATTTAAACCCTTTTGTCTCTTGATCTTTAACACCTTTCCATCATTTGCACGGGAAAATTTAGTTGACAGAAACACTATTTTTGCTATAGCATGGTTTCTTTTTCTTTTTCCTAATTAACAAACATTGCTTGAATTAATAGAAATGGATTGCAAAAAGAGTAACCTCAAAAGTTGATTTGCATTTAGAATTAGTATATGTTGACAAGTTCAAATACAACATAAATGAAGTCACTGAGAATTGAGTAAGCATGCACATTAAAAAAAATGTATATATTACTTGTAGAATGGCTGGCAGGCCTATTAATCTGATTCTGAGAAAATAATTTAAGAAGGCAAATTTGAAACTTATATAACAACCCTACAAAAGAAATCTGTAAAAACAAAAAAATGTTAATTTTCTTGTTCATAATGAATTGCACAAACAAGTCTCCCTAGTCCCTCCCATATTCAGTTTTTACATATATTGGAATTCCATTGACATTACAATCCAGTTCTCCATTTTTCCTTTCCTAATGGAGAAATTCAAATCCTTCTTGAAAAGTGTCAACTTCTTGCTTTGTATTGTTAAACTGATTACTTTGCTATCAGCATTATTATCTGTCAAACCTGCCTTGGCCTTGCCTGGAAATGAAACTGACAGACTAGCTTTACTTGCTTTGAAAGATCAGCTCCTCGTCGGCGGTTCAACTCCAAATTCTGCATTTCTAAGGTCCTGGAATTACTCTTCTCTCCATTTTTGTGGGTGGCAAGGTGTTCAATGTCAGCATCAAAGGGTAATTGCTTTGAAACTCACTAGTCTGAAATTAGGTGGATCCATATCCCCTTCAATGTGTAACTTAACCTTCCTTAGACAAGTTACATTATTTTATAGTGGCTTGCAAGGAAAATTTCCCATTGAAATGGGCCAATTGAGGCAACTAATATATCTAAATCTAAGCAATAACAATCTCCAAGGTGAAATCCCTATAGAAATTTCCAATTGCTCCAATCTCCAACATATTCTTTTGAATAAAAATGAGCTTACTGGAGAAATCCCTTCCCACTTAGGTGAATTGAAAAATCTCCTAACAATTGATTTCTCTTCCAATAATTTAGTTGGAGTAATACCTTCTTCTTTTGGAAACCTATCAGCCTTATATCACCTCCAACTTTTACCTAACCATTTGGACGGAACTATTCCTGATAACTTGTCTGGCAAATTTATCAATCCAATGTCAGCAGCAAAATTATTACTCAAGGCATTGGTAATCTTGTTAATCTCAATATGATAGGTTTGGGAAAAAAAAAAATTCTTGTGGGCAAAATTCCTAGCTAGTTCAATTGGAAAGCTTCAAAATCTTGAAGGATTATGATAGGCAGCGGCAACCACTTCCTGACACGTTAATAGCATTTACTAGCAAATTCATCATCAAGTCACAATCCACTCTGTGTGCATTTACAGAGGATACTCTGCTTTTTAGATGGAAAAGCTGTTCTCGGACGTGAAAGATATTCATCGTCAAAATTTTAGTCAAAGTCATTCAAATTCAAATTCATAGAGGTGCAAACATTTAATGTATCAAGACTTAATCAAGGCTTCAAAAAGAACACGGTTCACCAACAAGGGGTTGGATCAAGTAGTAAGCGGCTTGTTCCAGTTTAAGCAAGTCTCGGGTTTGAAATCTTGCGTACGCAGCTGCCCCTGTTGGGAGACTCACCCATCATAACCAAATGCACGACGCAGGTCGGATCCGGGCCCTGAATACCGGATGCGATACCAAAAAAAAAGAACACGGTTCATAATAAAAGAGGCATAATAACCTAAAGCTCAACACAGCATAATAGAAAAAAGCACAACGAACACTTCTATTTTTGGGTTACAAAATCAGAATGAAAACTTGTGTAAATTTAGCAACATTTGAATATGATGTTCCTTTTAATAACTTGCTAATTATTTACCTCGTATAATTAGTAACTGCATATGATTAATTAGGAGGTAATTAATTAAAAATATGCTCTTTTTTTATTAGATATTGCTAATAACTAATTATGCCTTGTTTTTTACTTTTTGTTGAACGACAACATGTTATTAAGATTTATCTATCAACATTTTTTTTTGAGAAAAAATCTGTTTAATACTACTTAAATTAAGATGAGTTTGTTAATACTACTACTTAAATTGTTGAATTTGATATAATGACCCCCCAAACCACAGAAAAACAGAGTTTAGCCATCTAAACTAGGAAAGAAAAGAAAGAAAAAATCAAGAACGTCTGAAATTCTACCCAACATGAATCCCATGCCTGAAAATCTCCCATCCTTGAAGGAAATTGAATCCAGAAAACCAGAAACATTATTTGAAAAAATGATTGTGGGTGTCATCACCTTCATTATAACAATTACGATGTGCATACAATGGTACCTGCATCGAGACCAACTTCTCGAAAGACTTGTCAACACCAGCGAAGAAAATATAGCAAAAATTAATGAAAAGGCGAACAATGTATGGCAAATTTTAATAATTTGCGCCTCATTGTTCCTACTCAAAGGATACTATCGGCCAGCTTATAATAAGCGTAGAGGTTCAGCTCCTCTACAGCTCAATTCCTACTGCAACATTGCGTTAGCCATTGTTACAGGAGCATTCCTTTTAGTTGCCACGGATGCGATTTACGAGGAAGGTTACATCGGCTTAGTTGCTAGAACAATTTTGTTGTTCCTAGGAATCTGCTACTTTCCTAACCTCAGGACGATCCAACAATGTTGTTTGTTTCAATTTAACACAATGTCTTGTGACATGATAGGTGTGGGTGATGCTTTGTTATTTCATTATAGGGGTGGTGCTGAAAATCCTGATAATGATCATCGATTTAAAGTTATTGATATCCATTTGAGAGGCATTGGAGGTGTAATTTGCAGGAATGACAACACTGGTCTAATTCTTAATGTGCCCAGCACTATTTTTAATAACTTCGGGTTACAACATTAAGGCAGATCATTAAGGTATCTGAATAATCTTTTTTTTTTTTTTTGCCTTTGATTTCATGTTTTATGTTAATAACAAATTTTTATTTTGTTTATGTTCAGGGCAAGTATGACATAACTGGTATATATATTGGCCTGCCTTATATGATGATATTGTTTTTGGCAATTTGTGGTTGATGAGCTTAATTTGGAGGTTTTGTACTTCATGGATTCTTGTTGGAAAGGCTGTTTCAGATGTTCTGATTTGATTTTCTTTCTTCTTTTTTTTTTCCTACTGTGGGATGTTGCATCTATTTTATTGTAACTCAACACTTTGCTTATTTTCCTTGAATTGGGATTATTATGTATATATGATTGGCAAAAAGAAAAATTATATATATATGAGATGAAAAGTGTCCTAAAAGACGGGAAAAAAAGAACAAAAATTAATGAATCCTCAAAGACAAAAAGCATGAGGAGAGTTTCAATGGCAAAAAGAAGGCTTTCTCTTGATTACAATTACGATTCTTTCTTTTGTGTTCTGAAATTGAGCCAGATCGAGGGGTCTTAGTCTCCATCCAACCCAATTTTGGGGGCTAAGACGTGGAAAAGATGCTATATAAACGTTAATGCATGTATCAACTTTTTTTTTTCACCCATATTTAATGGCATCATCTATGGCCTTATTGGCTAAAGATTAATCGGTCAGGAACATTAAACAATTAAGACTAAAGGCTCAAATAAGGGCCTGAACTATCATAAAAATCTCAAATAAGGGCCCCAAAATATAATTTCAACAAATTAAAGTACATATTTAGTAGATTATGACATATTGTGCAAGGTATTAGCTAATACTAGTGTGTGAGATGTATATAAATTAAAAAGCACGGATAAATCTTGTATCATACTACGTTTATTGAATTTATTTGGATTAAAATGTTTTGATTTTTAATTAATTTAATAACACCATTTTTCTATCAAAATTGATGTGTAGGCATGACAAGCATTGGTTTTCATCTGAGGAGAACCTAATTTGTAAAATTTTACTTAGTGTGTCTTCTAATTTGTTGAAATTGTGTTTTGGGGCCCTTGTTTGAGATTTTTATGAAAGTTCGGGCCCTTATTTGAGATTACAACCTTTAACAATTAAATCCTTTCAACTAATCAAACTTGTATTTTGATTCGACGCAATTGTTACTTACCCTCTAAACAATTAGACAATCACTCGTTTTGGCCAAAAAAAAAGACAATCACTTGTAAGTATAACAA